>JAHBCN010001064.1:0-133779 GCA_019359885.1 Listronotus oregonensis
TCCAGACGATTCGTGATGAGAAAGCAAGACCAAACCAAGACTGGATTTCTTGGTCTTGAAACCCCGGCCTTGGTTTGGTCTTGAAACCCCTAAAGAAGGTTTTGGGTTTCTGGTCATGGTCTTGCAACACCCTTTTTTGTTTGATCTTGTTTCAAGTTTCTGGCTTTTTTTTGGTAGTTATGTTTTAAATTAAGAATTTTAATTTTAATATAAATAAAAATGGAGACTTTTTTTTTTGCTTTAAAATTTAAGCCCTTAAGTACATTTAATTTTGATCAAAACGATATTTTAAAGGGGGGTTTATTTTTTTATATATTTTAAAAACCCTTTTAGTTGTATAAACATTTATCTTTAAATAAGTCATTTACCGTAAAAAATTTTTAGAAATACTTTTAACCATTCTATATACAAGGTTCAATAGTGGAAAAACCTAATATTTTCGATACCTGTAATTAAAAACTAAACAAAGAAATTATAGAAAAAAGGGCAAAATGTAAAAAATTTTTTTTCCAGAATTTTTCAGAACAATCTACTGCCACTTGGACTTTCCCCTTTTTTTTAATTTTTTTTAAACCAAAAATTTGGCAAAAATCCATTAAAAAAAAAACGCTATGATATTATTTGGAAATTGTTAAGGGCCCAAAAAAACAATGTTGGCTACAGGTTTAAAAAAAATCTTTTTTTTGGTTTTTTAAAAAATGACTCATCATTACCTTTGGTATTGTTTTGAATTTTGTCAAACCAAAAGTGTGAATAAAAAAATGTATTTTTGTTTTGGGAAATTTTTGATCCACCCCGTAAGTGGCATTCAGATAGCAAAAAACAATGGGGGTATAAATTAATTTTTGCTTTATAACTTTTGTAACCCTAGTTTTTTTTTGTCGTGAACTTTCTGGAAGAGCTTTGTCGGACTATTGAGTTACCATCTCATTATTTTTTTAAAAAAGTTATTAAATTTTTTCGTTATCGTTTAAAAAACTAGAGATAAAATAAAAGGGTCGATTTAATTTTCATTTTTTTTAAAAAATCTCATTTAAAAAATCGCCCTTTTTGGGGGTTTTAAAATTTTTGTCTGCTGTATAAAAATCTTTGATATTATAAAAAAATTAATATTATAATCAAAAAAAAACCCGAATGCACAAGTCTTTAGGTTGGTCTTTTCTTGGTGTTTTACACCAGATCTTTGGCTTTTTCCCCGGTCTTTATCTTTCTTAAGCGAAAAAGGTCCCCGGGCGGGGTTGTTTAAGACCAAAACCAAAAAGGGTTAAAAGGTCTGCCATCACTGAGGGGTTTTCATCCAGGGAAGGGTTTATTTTGGGTACTTTAGAATATTTTTTGTATTAAATTTTTTTAAAATTTTCTTTTAAGTTTTTTTTGTAATTGTTATTTCATTAAAAAAAATTAGTTTTCTTTTTTTTTTAAAAAATTTTTTTTAAACTAACTTTTTTTTAAAATATTTTTTTCATGGTAGAAAAAAAACCATTATTTTTTATAAAAAAATTAATTCACTTTTTTTTTTACAAAAAGGGAAAAAAACGCCGGGAAACAAGGCCAACTAAAAAATATCATTTAAAAAAAAAAGGGTTTCCAGCTTTAAACCAACATGTTATACATTGTTGAAATCAGAATGTATAAATGGGAGGTGGGATAACAAAAAATTGGGGGTTTAATTTAAAAACCATTAAAAGCACAAAAAAAAAAAATGTATATGTAAAAGATTTTTTAATCAATTTTTAAAAAAATAGGAAAAAAAATTATTTAAATTTTTTTTTTTTTAAAAGGCAAAAAAATTATTAGTCACATAAATGAACTTTTCCGAACAACGTTTGTGTTTTTTTTGAGATCTTAATGGTTATAGTCTTTAAATTTCAGGTGAGAAAAAATTTTAAAAAACATGCGTTCAAAGGGGCGGTTAAAAAACCTTTTTTTTTAAAAAAAAAATTTTGGGTTGAATATTACAAAAATAAGGACGATGACTCAAATATTTTAAAAATAAAACTAGAGACGCGTAAATATGTCTTTTGATAGATTAACCCCTTTTTTTTCCAAAAGAAGAAACAAGAATATCCAGATATTTTTTTCATAATACTTTTTTAAATTTTTGAAAAAGGGGGTTGTTATTCAATTAAGCAGTGAAAATTTAAATAGCATACCCAATTTGTAATTCATTTAGTTATGGATACAAACAGACTGACCTTAAAAAATGTTTAATTTATTTTGAATTTAAATTGTTTTGGTTTAAAAAATGTTAATTTAAGAAAGGAAAACAGTTTTAATTTTATAAATTTGCTTGTGCAGGCGGAATGGTTTCGTGTTTTTGCTTTGAAAACTGATTCTACAGTAGTTTTGTATTTTACATGGTCTGGTTTTATATGACTTGTTTATTTTACCATATATGCATAATACATTATATAAAATAAATATGTTTCTAAGCAATTTTTTTAAAATTTTTTTAAAACATAACACAGGTTTAAAAAAAAAATGTCCACATTTGACCAGACTATGGCATTTTTAGATTTTTCCCGGGTCCTTAATCCGAATCCGGGGTCAGTTTTTGCCCATTATTAGGAAAACGAGATTTCACGGCCATTTAGAGATCAAAATGGTGATATTTGTTAAAGCGACCCTGGTACAACTTCGACACCAAACTTTACGGGTACCTGTGTAGTTCTTAAGTACTTTCTGGACATAAGAAAGAATTTTTGAATCTCGCCCAGGGCCGGTCCAGGGGAAGAAAGTGGCCCTATAGATTTAAGCTCGCAAATTTCGATTTTTCTGTCAAGACGTTAAATTTTGACGCCGGATTTGATGTAAGTTGTTTGCGATTGACCCTGCGATAAAAGAAATAATTCAGGATCCTGAAGAAAGAGCTCTGCGTAGAGTCTAGTATCATCACGAGGGGTAGAAAGTGGCTCTGAAGGTTTTCATCTCAAAAAATTTTAATTTCTTACTCAAACTTAAACTTGGGCTTTGCTTTTGGCTGGATCCGGTCAACCCGCAGTAACCTGGTTAGTTTTTGGGTTTTTTTGGCCCTTGCCAATATCATATTGTTTTCAGCGACCAAAAACCTTTTTAGTAAAAAATTGGGGCCGATATTAGTAGAATTTGTCGAAACTCCATAAGACGACGTTTACACCATTCTTAGCGCTCTAGGGCTCCGCACCTTTTTAATGTCATATTATGTTCAGCAAACAAAAAACCCTTAAGAACCCAAAATTTGGGTCAATTAAAAGGATTTTTCGTAATGCTTTAATTTTTTAGAAATTACAAAAATTGAGTTATTATTTTTGCCTGCATTATTTTTAGATTCTTATTTTCAAAATTTAAACTTGTGCTTTTTGCAAATCAGTGAACTTTAAAAAAAAGGTTTTTTAATTCAATACAGGGGTGTTCCATTTTTAACATAAATGATAAGTCAAATATAAAAAAACGTTTTGCATAAAAACAGAAGAGATAGGTATAAGAAACCCTAAATGGTTTTTTTAAAAAAATTTAGTTCCGCGTCAAAATAGGCCACTAAAACAGGGTGTTCCCCCTTTAACTTTTAAAAAGTTATTTAATAAAATGTGTGTTAAATTTAGGCAATTTTTTTTTAAAACTCTGTATAATATTAAGGTAAAACTTTTTATGTGATAGTTAACCTAAACCTTAGCTAAGCAATAAATTTAATTACGAGCAGCCGTTGTATGTTAGGGGGTAAACAATTTTTAAATTATGGTTGTATTTTAAATTTTTAAATTTTCAGAAACGGTCAGTTTTAGGTATAGAAAAAAAAAACAAAACTCACCTTTTTTTTGGCTATAGTTCTAAAAATATAAAAAAAAATGGGGTTCCATAAGAAAAAAAATAATTTATATTTTACTTTCTTTTGGGTCACCCTATATTTTAAAATAATTTTGAAATATGCTTCATGGACCCACATAAAACTTAAAAAAAATTTTTTCCCAACCGTTTCCCCTTTTTCGTAGAAAACCGAGGCGAATGGGGTGGCCCCCCTTTTATATATATATATATATATATATATATATATATATATATATATATATATATATATATATATATATATATATATATATATATATATATATATATATATATTTTATATATATATATATATATATATATATATATATATATATATATATATATATATATATATATATATATAAAATGTTTAGACGAATGTTTTCACGAGTGTAATGTGACGGTGTAGATTCCCCGGGGAACCTGAATTTGACTTTTTTCGTTTGACGTTTCGATGACGTTGCGGCCAAATATTGTTTTCCCTAAGGGGGTTGGGTGTCATCTTTTTTGTTGAGGTTGTCCGGTCGTTTTTTTTCTATTTTCTTTATAATTCTGGTATGTAAGTTCTGGCTCGTACAGGTTTTTTTTCCCCTCAAGTTGATTTTATGATTTTATGTCCTGTTTAAGAGTGTGTTGTGTAAGAGCTGACTGGTTATTTTTGTTTTTTACCGAGTTTTTTCGTTCCGCGGGCCCCTTTTTTTTTTGTCTGTCCTATATAAATTGCATCCTGCACATGGTATTTCACACCCTTGGTTTTCCAATGGGAATTTGTCCTTTGCCTTGGTAAAATATCTTTGATTTTTGGGCTGTTGTGACACTGGTTTCGATGTTGTGTCTTTTAAGGACTCTACCTATTTGTCTGGGTGCCTTGACGAAGGCGGAATGCTTTCTTGTTGTTTTCTTCTGTTTCTTGTTTTCGTGGCTTTTTTTTGGGCTTTACGGACTGCATCTCGTCTAAAACCTTGTTTGTTGGGGCTTCCTGCAGTGTTTTTAGTTCACTGCGGGTTTTTTCATCTGCCAGAGATTGGGCTCGGTGTGTTTGGGGTTTCACTACCCAGCTGTGCCTGGGGTTATTTGGTTGGATCTGTTGGTATGGGTTTTGATACACAGTGTGACCCAAACTTCCGTCGTTTTTCTTGATTATGGTTCGGAGGGGAAAGCCCCTTATTTCCATTGTGAATTTAATTCTTGGATGTAGCGAGTTCAGATGATCTAAAAACGAGTTGAGTTTTCTTCTGTGGGGCCATTGACAAAAGTGCTCGACGTAGCGAAGCCACAGTTTAGGTTTAAACTCTGCTGTTTGAAGGCTGTGATTTGGGTGAAAACAGGTTGGGGATGGCTGGAGACGGGTGAACCATTGGTGCTCCTTCTGTTTTTTTTGTAGAGTTGGCCGGCGTAAAAACATGTGTTTGAAAAAGGGGTGTTGCGCCAATGTCAAATGTGTTCAGGGGCTTATTTTTCCTGAATTTTTTTAATGCTTCGTCTGTTGGGACTTGGGTAAATACAACCAAATCAATAATAAAAGCATCACCAATCGACGAAAGCACACAAAAACGTCTTATACCACGAGAGAAATCATCGAGATGCCCCAAACTCTACGGACTACCGAAAATCCATAAAAAAGAAGTCCCTCTCCGACCAATAGTAAGTGCAGTTGGTTCACCGACACAAGCGTTAGCCAAGTACATAGCCACACAACTCCAGCCATATGTCGAACAAACCACCTCATATGTTAAAAATTCCGAAGACTTTTTAAGAAAAATCAAAGATATTCAGCTTCAAAAGGATGATGTGCTAGTCAGTTTTGACGTCGTCTCGCTATTTACCCAAGTCCCAACAGACGAAGCATTAAAAATAATTCAGGAAAAATACAAGCCCCCTGAACACATTGTGACATTGGCGCAACACTGCTTATCAAACACATACTTTTCATACGCCGGCCAACTCTACAAACAAACAGAAGGAGCACCAATGGGTTCACCGCTGTCTCCAGCCATCGCCAACCTGTTTATGGAACACCTGGAAATCACAGCCTTGCAAACAGCAGAGTTTAAACCTAAACTGTGGCTTCGCTACGTCGATGACACTTTTGTCATATGGCCCCACGGAGAAGCACAACTCAACTCGTTTTTAGATCATCTGAACTCGCTACATCCAAGAATTAAATTCACAATGGAAATAGAGGCTAATAATCAACTTCCCTTCCTAGACACTCTTATAATCAAGAAAAACGACGGAAGTTTGGGTCACACTGTGTATCGTAAACCTACCCATACCAACAGATACCTTAATGCCAAATCACACCACCACCCGGCACAGCTGAATTCAGTAGTGAAGACCCTAACACACCGAGCCCAATCTCTGGCAGATGAAAACCACATAGACAGTGAACTAAAAACACTGCAGGAAGCCCTAACAAACAACGGTTTTAGACGAGATGCAGTCCGTAAAGCCCTAAAAACAAAGCCACGAAAACAAGAAACAGAAGAAAACAACAAGAAAGCATTCCTGCCATACGTCCAAGGCACCACAGACAGAATAGGTAGAGTCCTTAAAAGACACAACATCGAAACAGTGTACACAACAGCCCAAAAAATCAAAGATATTTTACCAACGGCAAAGGACAAATTCCCATTGGAAAACCAAGGAGTGTACGAAATACCATGTGCAGGATGCAACTCTTCATATATAGGACAGACAAATAGAAAAATAAGTGCCCGCAGGGACGAACACAAAAACTCGGTAAAAAACAAAATAACCACGTCAGCTCTTACACAACACACTCTTAACACAGGACATAAAATCAACTTTGAGGGAACAAAAACAATCTGTACGAGCCAGAACTTACATACCAGAATTATAAGAGAAGCAATAGAAATAGAAAAACGACCGGACAACCTCAACAAAAGAGATGACACCCAACGCCTGCCATCTACGTGGAAAACAACCTTACTAGGCCGCAAAATAAATAGACAAACTCCAGCTCAACCTGAATCACAAGAAGCTCCGAGTATAACTGAGATAAGCAGACCACTGACGAGAAGTCAAAGACGCGCTCTGATTGGCCAGACCAGCGCCGCCCAATCAGAAAACGCAGCGAGCGCACAAAACCAGCCGTGCACGCCGCAAAGCTTCAGTTGATAACCAGAAAACATCAAGTAAACTTCCGAAGAAGATGGATGAGAGGCCATCGAAACGTCAAGCTGCAAATAGTCAAAGTACACGAGTTACCCGAGAATCTACACCGTCATATATATATATATATATATATATATATAATATATATATATATATATATATATATATATATATATATATATATATATATAATATATATATATATATATATATATATATATATATATATATAATATATATATATATATATATATATATATATATATATATATATATATATATATATATATATATATATATATATATATATATATATATATATATATATATATATATATATATATATATATATATATATATATATATATATATATATATATATATATATACATATATATATATATATATATATATATATATATATATATATATATATATATATATATATATATATATATATATATATATATATATATATATATATATATATATATATATATATATATATATATATATATATATATATATATATATATATTTATATATATATATATATATATATATATATATATATATATATATATATATATATATATATATATATATATATATATATATACCGGGTGACAACGAAATCAACTTTCATTTTTTCAATGGAATACCCTGTATATTTTTTGAAATTTGGATTCTACGAATCATTTCTGATATAAAAATGATATTATGTCTATACCTATCTCTGCTAGTTTTTGAGCAAATGGCGATTAAATATGTCAAAACTACGCATATTATGCAGTTTTATGGGAAAACAAATAAATAATATAATAACTTATTATGTTCAATTTAATTTTTCTGAAGACTCTATCTGTGGAGGTCATAATAAAACTACTCCGGCTTTACGAAAGTGCTGCGAAAATTGACTTTCAATAATGTTACTTCAAAAATTTAATGCAACACTGTATATTTTTTTAAATTTGATTCTACGGTTTTCCTGATATACTATGTATAATATCCTATACCCATCTTTGTTAGTTTTGAGAAAATGACGATTGAAGATGGCCAAACGACCGCATATTATCAGTTATAGGAAACAAATAAACGTTAGAAACATTCAATATTTTTTAATTTAATTCTAAATTATTTTTATTTAATTAACTACTTAAATAAAAACTAATATTAAAATAACAAAATTGTCCAAAGAGACGGCCTTGAATTATTTTAAGCTTATTAATTTTCTAACATTTATTTGTTTTCCCTATAACTGCATAATGTGCGGTCGTTTGACATCTTCAATCGCCATTTTCTCAAAACTAACAAAGATATGCATAGGATATTATCAGATTTTATATCAGGAATGACCCGAAAATACAAATTTAAAAAAATATACGGTGTTGCAATTAAATTTTGAACTAACATTATTAGCAAAGTCAGTTTTCGCAGCACTTCCAAAGCCGGAAGTGTTTTATTATAACCTCCACAGATAGAGTCTGCAGAAAAAAATAAATTAAACATAATAATTTTTTATATTATTTATTTGTTTTCCCATAAAACTGCAGAATGTGCGGTAGTTTGGACATCTTTAATCGCCATTTTCTTAAAAACTAGCAAAGATAGGTATAGGATATAATTTAGATTTTATATCAAGAATGATCCTTAGAAACCAAATTTTAAAAATATGCAGGGTGTTCCATTAAAAAAATCAAAGTTTATGTCGCTTCCGGTTAAACCGGAAGTGATAGGCACATCTTATAATATCCAAAATCGGCATCTTATAATATAATATGTCATTCTAAAATTTGAAAGCCATATGTTTTTATTCAAGAAAATGAAGGGCTGGGTAGTGATTTCGTTGCCACCCGGTTAAGGGTGTTTAAAACATGGACCATCGCTCGTGGGTAATTCTTTACTTAATAAAAAAAGTCCTATGCACAGGGTCCGGAAACGCATGGTTTCCGAAATATGGGAGAAATTAATTTTTTCAATTTTTAAATGACTTAAATACCACTCACCGATTTTAATGAAACTTTGAATCTTGAAAGTGATAATAAAGTGCCTAGTTTTAAGTAAATCCTTACAGCTGGAGTGGCGTGCGACGGGTAATGTAAAAATGTATTTAGAGAAAGAATATGTCGCCACTATTTTTGCTTTATGCACCAGTTATGAAGATTATGCCAAAAAGTTCCTTGGTATTTTTTCGTTTAGGGTTTCCTTTAGCAGATATGGTTAATTTTATAAAATGTGCTGGAGGAAATAATATTTATGAGCAGCTAAATATCTAAACACGAATCAAAAAATAACGAAACAAACAAACAAACAAGATCAACAAATAACTAAAATCGAAAAAACTGCTAAATTTAAAGAATAACACGAAAACACTTTTGACTTCTACAAAGCACTTTAAAATTAATGAATTTAGAGAACTGGCAAAAACTACAGTTTCATGGCATTATACGATTATTTTTTGCATTACGCCGACGAATGGGTACTTTGCACATTTTTATAAAATTAACCACATCTGCTAAGGGAAACCCTAAACGAAAAAATACCAAGAGGTAACTTTTGTGGCTTATGTAATAAGCTTCATAACTGGTGCATCAAAATTGGCAAAAGTCAGTGGCGCACATATTCTTTCTCTAAATACATTTTTACAGTTACCCGTACGCACGCCACTGCCGCAGCTGTAAGCAGATTTTACTTAAAACTAGGCACTTTATTAATACACTTTCCAGTTCTAAGTTTCATTAAAATCGGTTGAGTGGTATTTAAGTCATTTGAAAAAAATGAAAAAAAATTGAAACTTTAAGGGAGTTCGGAAACCATGCTTCCGGACCCATGTGCATAGGACTTTTTTATTATTTTTTAGTAAAGAATTACCCTAGAGCGATGGTCCATTTTTGAAACACCCTGTATATATATATATATATATATATATATATATATATATATATATATATATATATATATATATATATATATATATATATATATATATATATATATATATATATATATATATATATATATATATATATATAAAATCCGAGTACCATCAAAGGGCGTGCTTTTATAAAGCATCTTCTAAGCGTCCATTCCGTATATTGTACACTTTGAGATCACACGGCGTCCGTACATTATACTACCCTGGCGGCGTCTTTTATGAATATTTTTTTAACATATTGATTATAACCAAGCGTCCAGCGGTGACGCCACATTTTTTAAATTAGGTTTCGATTAAGAAAAGAATTTAGTAAAGTTAAACGATGTTTCAGCATTCAAACCAGTTTTTGATAATTTTTAATTTAGTTTAACAAAGAGTTGAATTATTATTTTATGCTCTTTAGGAGTGCTTATTGTTTTGATACATCGTAAGTTAGTAGGTCGAAAGGAAAACTTAAGTTTTTTATTATAATGACATGACATGACGTATTAAAATTGTTTAAATTAAACAAAAAAATATTACAATGCTTACGTTTATAGATTTTGTTATTTATGACTTACAAATCTTATCCTAAGCGTTATTGTATTTCTTATTTTAAAAAATGCTTTTGAATTTTGAACGCCGATGTCTTCTGTATTTGGCAAAATCTTAATTTGATGATTTCTGGATATCCAGTGTGCCTATGTGATTTTTAAATTTGCAGGCTTTCAAATACAGGGTGACAATGATAGTATGCTAGAAAGTTTAACACTTTTGCTACTATAGACAAAATTTTAGGATTTGAAGATGCATATATAAGGTATAAATAGGAAAGTAATCATTAATCGAATGTCAAATACAACCGGTTTAGTCGAAAGTGAACCTAAGTCATAAGTTTTAAATAAAATCCCGTAGAATTTTAAAGGCAGTCAGATAAGAATTAAAATTTACTTTTGGACGACATATTACAAAATGTTATTTGTTTTAAAAATGGAGGCATATTAAGCGTTGCAGCTAAATTTAATATGTTGGTTATCTGTTGCTATCGATAATTTTTTATGCAACCTGCACTAATGAGTTATTATAAGCGGTCAATTTACTTGTTTTAAAAAAATAATAAACCAACCTTTTTTACGTTTTTTTTCTTTATGACAGACATGCATATATTGCGACTTACACATGTTTACTGAAGGTCACCCATCCAATTATTAACCGTGCCCAGCGGTACTTTATCGGTATTTTACTCTTATTTAAGTCAAAAAATGTCAGGCCTACCCGATTCGAGGTTAGAAACTCTAGCAGACGTCAGGCCTTTGCGAACGTACACATATACGTCGCCTTGGGGGTCTAAAGGATGAAATAAGTTCGTAACCTGGGAAAGGGAGATGGTTGATGTTTTGGAATCTATTTGGGTTTCGGCCAGAAACAGTAAGTGAGGATTTTTTAAAAAAGTCCTTGTTAGGTTGAAACTGAAAATAGAAAAACACAAACTTCTGCAATTTAACTGAATCTCTTTGGTAAATTCCAAATGGAAAATAAAAAAAAAAAAAAAAACAAAATGCCGTTTTTAGTATTTCATAGAAATACAGAAAGGGCAATATTAAAAAATATCTATATTTTTTTTTGTAAGAAAATAATATCCTGAAAAACGCAGCAGATATCTAAAATTCAAGAAATCTTGTTTTTTGGAATAAACTACTGAATAACACCATATAATTAAAAATTATTTTTGTAAATCGTCGCTTTTGACAAACTTTCTATAAAAAGAAGAACTTTTTTACGCTCTGTAGAATAAAAACGGAAAAACTATTAAAATTTGGAATAGCCATCTTTTTCCAAAAATTTTTTCCTACCAAACGTGAGAACCGCACCTTTTTTTATTTTATATTTTTAAATTATAACGATGTCAAATTAACCAAAAAGATATTCAGTGGCGGGTAAATTGAGCAGCATTTGTTAGGTATTTTTTATAGGTAAAGAAACACACCTTTTGCTTATCAGGTATTACTTCCTATTTAAAATATTTAAAACATTTACGTTTAAAGTGGCATTAAAACTAAAATTTTTTGGCGATATATACAAATTTTTCATACATTTTTTATGTACGATTACATTATAAACATTTCAAATTATTGATTTGAATTTACTTCCGGTTTAGCCCCAGGTTTACACCTTAGATATGCACCCAAAAACAAAATCTTTAGATGCAACGCAAAAATTACTGTGTGCCATGTACCGTTGAAATTTGGTAAAATTATTTGTTTTTTTTTTGTATACTTCAAAATTCATGTCTTAAGAAATTTGAAAAAGAGTTAAAGTGGGTGCAAGTTAGAAACAAATTTGTTTAAAAGGATAAGTATTATGCCATCCCGTTTAAAGGATCTTCTGGTATTAAAGGAAATTTTTTAAGACGTTTGATGAGAAACGAAAGCAAACTTTATAAGTGCCAAATTAAAACAAAAGAAACAAACGTAAATTTGGCAAAAAAACTTAAGCGTTTTCTTTAGAGATAAAAGCTATATAAACATTTTTCGCTAACGACCTAAAATATTTACTGCCATTCGAGCCAGAGATTACTATTTTTTTAATGCTATTTTTTAACAATCTTTGACCT
The DNA here is from genome assembly GCA_019359885.1 of Listronotus oregonensis. Taxonomy (NCBI): domain Eukaryota; kingdom Metazoa; phylum Arthropoda; class Insecta; order Coleoptera; family Curculionidae; genus Listronotus; species Listronotus oregonensis. The sequence goes on from JAHBCN010001064.1 coordinate 12,471, forward strand.
TAACTATAGTTTAATTGCATCAGTTTTATACTTCGATGCTAGCTAATCAATTTCTAAATGAAATTTTTAAGCAACTTTTTGTGAGCTTTCATTTTTAAACTTCTATAGTTATATCACCTAATTTAGTCAATCACGATCTACATTAAAAGCTTGTGTTTTTTTTAGTATAAAATACAACTCTTGGGGTCTTTTTTCGTAAATTTTAATCAATCATTATGAACATTTAAATTACCAAAAAACAGTTATTTCGGTGGAATAAAACTGAAAAATAAAACAGTACATTTGACTTTTCTCGACGGCCTTTTTTTCATGAAAAAAGCTTTATCCTTCCCTAAAACTGATCTAGGGAGCAAAGCATAAAAAAATCCTCTAAAAAAGTAAATGAATATTTTACACAAACTAGACCCTTTTACTCGGATTTTTTTGTAAAACTTTATGAATTGTAAAAGTAAAAACTAGGGTGCATTAGATATTAATAGATAAATATAAAGTTCATTTATTTATGAGCCATAATCATATAAAATTTCTTTAATATTAAACCTAAAAATTACCACCTCTTTAATTCTCTACTAACTACATGTTAAAACAATATACAGTAAATTGTAAAGGACGCTGGGAGATCAAACAATTCTTTTATAAGGCTAAAATTAAACTTTTAAAGTATTTACTACAGTATTTTTTACAATGTTGTCAGATACTAGGTACCGGCGACATAAAATTAAGACCAAAAGGGACGCTTCGAAATCGACAAATTGTAAAAAAGTATATTATTCTAAATATACGGCGTGCTAGCGCTCTGCCGCCTACTGGCTAGTCCGCTGAACTAAAAATATACAAAAATATACGAAATTTACATATTTTACTATCCACAAAGCGTCCAGCCCAAACTTTTGCAATAACCTGATGGGACTCTCCTGAGGCCTATAGTGAAGGAAAACTTCCGGGCGTCCGTATACGGACGCTCCGAACCAGCGGACGCTCGGAAGATAGGGATTTCACAATGTATGGACGCCCGGAGAATAGTAAGATGCATATATATATATATATATATATATATATATATATATATATATATATATATATATATATATATATATATATATATATATATATATATATATATATATATATATATATATATATATATATATATATATATATATATATATATATATATATATATATATATATATATATATATATATTATATATATATATATATATATATATATATATATATATATATTATATTATTATATATATATAAAACTAAATTTTTAATAAATTGTAAAAGAAATGTCTACCCTAGCAACACACAAAGATTTTATTATTAATTCTTTAAATAAATAAACCTTATAAAAATGTAAAAAACGTGAAATATTTTTAAATGGGTTTTTCTGTTTATAAAAGAAAAGATTATTTAAAAAAAATCCAAATTATATTTCTTTTTATTAATCTTCTATTTTATTAAAATTAAAATTTAATTTCTCTTTAGTATTCTTTTCTTTTATTAAAATTGAACAACCATTTAGAAATATTTTACATTATTTAAATTTTCATTAGGTTTATTTATTTAGAGAAATAAGAAAATATTTGTATGTTTTTAGTTATATTATTGTAAGGGTAGACTTCCTTTACAATTTACTAAAAATTTAGATTTATATATAATTTAAAATAAAGATATATTTTTTCGAAGAAAAACCAAATAATTTTTTTCACTAAAATAATTCCAGTAATTGAAATAATTTTTCAACATTTTCTTATGTGGCTAAAATAATTTTAATCTTTTAAGGTATGTGTATACCTTTAAACAATGGATTAAAAATAAAATAAAATGTAAATATCAAAAGTTTTGTTAAAAACACACTAAGATTATCATTTTATAAGTAATTTCTGAAACAATAAGAGTCATCCCCTTTTCTAAAAAAAATATTTATAAATATGTAAGTAAAATGAAATTTTATTTATTTTTAATAATAATTTTTTTATTACTAGGGAACACCATTTAAAAATATTTAACATTTTTCATGTTTTTATTAAGTTCATTTATTTAAAGAAATACTAAAATATTTTTATTTTTTAGTTAAACTGTCGCAAGGGTAAACTTTTCTTTTACAATTTACTGAAAATTTAGATTTATATATAATTTAAAAGAAATTTATATCTTTTCTTTATTCTGAAGAAAAGGCAAATAATTTTTTTTACTAAATATTTATTTGTTATTTAAAAAAATATCCTTGTCATATAAAACTGAAAGAGTTTAGTTAGGATAGCTTAAAGTAGAAAAGCAGATTAAGTTTTAATACAATTTCCATCCCTTACCTCTATGGGTGTTAAAGATAATACATGTTTAACCCTTATTGCAGTTAAATACTGTTTATGAGCAAAATAACTTATAACAAAAACTACAAAGTGTATTTATATTATAAGTCAGTGCAAGTCCTCCTAGAAACACAGACAATAAAGCTGCTTTGTTTAATTTTCAAACCGTGCTTCTTGCAAACTTCTTAAGTACAAATTAAATTAACTTTTAAGAGTTGGGTCAACTTTGTCTTTTAAATATAATCTTTTTTAATCCTATTAAAAGCTTTGCTCACTTAAATCACGTTTAAGTTTGTTTCAAAGTTTTGTTGAAGGGTTTCGGGTTAAGTAGGGACAAATCATTAGAAAATCTAATCCATAACTTATGACTCTTGGTCTATTAAATATTATATTTATATATGCAGGTTGTGTTAGGTTGGCTTAAATTTTAATCCCATTACTAAAGGGTTATACTGCAAAACTATGGATTCAAAAGCACGATAGGGGGTACAGGAATGCATTTCAGTTTTATGCATATACATACTTTATTAAACAATATTTTTTTTTTAGAAAAAAAATTTAGAAGTTTTATTCTCGGTATGCGAAAGTTTCAATTTTTATTGTATTTAAAACTGTTTTTATTATTGTGTTAACCTTTGTTATATTAATCTAGAAAGTAATTATTATAAAACTAATTTTTGATGGTACTCATCACATTACATTTACCAAATTTAAATAACTTGGTGCTTTAATAAACAAAGCTAAAAAACTAAAATTAAAAAAGATGGAATCTACTTTTTCCTAAAGTTTAACGCCTTAACGGCTTTTACAGCTTCTTTTTTTTTCCTTTAATGTCTTGATGAAATGACTTGACTATCTTCTTACTTTAGTCGCCTAAATTCTTTGGAAAACTATCAGTATGGGAATTTAAAAAGTCAACCTTTAACCACATAATGCATCATTTGTTTTTGTAACTATTCAATATTTCTTGGACACTATTTTTAGAGTCAAGATCAGGTTACCTTAAAATTTAGAAACATCATTTTTAGGTGAAACTGTGTAGGTATTTTATTTTAAGCTTGTCATGATTTTTCGCAAGCCTGCATCTTTATTCGGTTTTCTGATATCAGGTCCCGTAGCTCTTCTTTAACTTTTTATCAGATAATTTAGGAAAGCATGAACAACCATTTCTGTATAATTGCTTCCAAGTTGCATTAATAATAAATCTCCATATAAAAAAATATTATTTACTAATGATGTAGTTAATTAATTTGACATGTAATAAATTTAATAAGACATAATTTATTTCATAATGTATTGGTTTATGATTTACATTTTATAATATTAATACCCAAGTATCACTGATAAGATAAACTAAAACTAACCAGATCCAATTTTAAATAGATATTAAAATATCTAATCACCCAATTTATTAATTTAGTTATTTCGTGTTCGTTTGCGTATGAGGATGTAGGATTTCGGGTTTTCTTTCGTTGAATGTTTTGTTTTTTCTTCATGACGTTTCGACATGATCTCACTCGCCATATTGATGTGGTTATTCGTGTTGTTAAAGCTGAACTTAGGATTTCTCTGCAACCTAAAGTGGTTTTTATGTTCGCCGCAGGAAAGGGTAAGGTTCTCTTGGACTTGACGGAATATGGTTGTCTAGAGAGGCGCCGACTCGGGTTATAGTAATTGGGTGTTTTTTTACACTTTTTTAGGAAGCTTGATATGAGAGATTTTCATGAAGGTGGTGAATTTTAGGCGTCGTCTTTTTTGTGCAAAGTCGCTTCCTTTTCTTTTCTTAAGGGTTGCCGTATGGTTCTGGTTAGTTTAGTTTTGTTTTTTTTTAAATCTCAATTTGAGCACGAATTTTTGTAGACACCTGAATTTCCTTTTTTTTTATCTTGGGACAGTCCGCGAAGGCTGGTGCCTAACGTACCATGGGTGTCTTCAGTGTGGTGAGAGGGAGTTTGTTCACACGGGACTTAAATTTTTGGAGATTGGGAGGAGAAGGAAAAACTTCTGCGGGCAGCAGGTTCCATAGTCTTGACACTCTAGGGATGAAGGAACGAAGAAAGCGGAAAGTTCGGGGCCTTTCTAACTGAACTGTAAAAGGATGGATAAAAGTTGCACTACGTGTTGCCCTGTTGGGAGCTGCCAGAGAAGGAATTATACTGGCCAACTCCTCTGAGCAGAAGCCGTAAAAATACCTATAGAAGAGCGACAGATCCCCTACAGCTCGACGGTGGGCAAGAAAAGGAAGCCTTTCTGTGAGCGTTGAATCATTAATAAGACGAACGGCTCTTCTTTGAATGGAGTCCAGAATCCTAAGTGTTGTAGGGGACGCCATTCCCCAGACATGAGAACAATATTCTAAAGAGGGTCTGATTTGGGATACATACAGAGTGTACAAATTGGAAGAAGAGAAATATTTTCTGGCTCGGAAGAGAAATCCAATCTTTTTTGAAGCTGCCGAAGCTATGGATAGAATGTGTTTGTGCCAGTCGAGGTTATTCTCAAAAGTAACGCCGACAAGATTAAACGACTTTTTGTTCTGCAGAACTTGGCCGCTCATATGTAAGAGATGGGCATTTGCAGACTTTTTTCGCGACAGGGAACATGACTGTGTTTTCGAGGCATTAAACTGAACAAGATTTTTGGCGCCCCAATCCAAGATAAGTTTGAGGTCTTGTGAAAGAGATATCTGCATTGACCTGCGCTTGTTTTCGAAATCAGGATTACACGGTGGCTTAAGAAATTGAATACTAGAGTGGAGGGTACTATCGTCAGCAAAACTATGAATGGTATTGATTGTGGAAGAGAGAAGATCGTTAACGTGTAGAAGAAACAGCGTGGGTGCCAGCACTGAGCTCTGGGGCACCCCAGCATTAATTTGGTAGAAGCTGGAGGAATGACCATCTACACTAACTGATATACGTCGATTAGAAAGGAAACTGGAAAGCCAAGAGTAAAGCTTAGGTGGAAGACCGTAAGAAGGAAGTTTGTTAAGAAGCCCATCATGCCAGACCTGATCGAAAGCTTTGGATATGTCAAGAGCAACGATATGGGATTCACCAAGAAACTCAAGGGACTTGTTCCAGTTGTGTGAGACAAAGGAAAGAAGATCAACTGTGGATCCTAAGAATCTTTATCCTTGGGGTTGTTTAGAATGGTTTTTATGGTCTGCGCTGAAACAAAGATTGGTTTGCTTGAGCGTAAGTTATTATGGCTGTTGTGTTGTCTGTGGAATTTTCTTCCTGATTGATTTTGACTTGTTACTGTTAAGGGCTTTTTTGATGGTTGGTGCTTGTAATTATTTTACTTTAGTGCAAGTGGTATGCCCCTTAGTTCTGATGACCTTGAATTTTTATCGTCTGCTACCTTGAATGACCTGGTGATGAGACACCCTGAATTTGTGAAGGATGGTTGTGTAAATTGACCTTTAAATATTTATCTGTATGCGTTGGTTTCTATACACTTTATATTTTATGGTGCCTAACAAACAACTCTTACTAGTTACAATTGCAACATTGTACAAAAATATATTTGCAAATTCAGGCTGTCGCCAACACTCTCATGAGCAGATCAATCAGGTTGACAGACGAAGAGTTAAGGACATCAGGACTAAAGCACATAACCGCGACACTAAAATAAAATAATTACAAGCACAAAACCATAAGGAAAGCCCTAAAAAGAAAACAAGCCACAACCAAAGTGCAAGTTTAGTGAATGAGATCCTGTCTGCATCTTAAATTCTAAAAAAATAATGATTTTTGAAACTTAAGTTTAATTAGATGGAAAATTTCTAAAATACCCCCAAATATGGGAATATACTGTCCCTTTTTTATGGCGTTCCGAGTAAAAAATAAGCACTTTTTAAATGTTTTCTTTTCTTGTCTCCTAAAACCAACTTACATAACCAATTTAAAGTTTATACTTCCTCAGGAACTGTTCCATGTTTTTAATGAGTCAATAAGTCAGTCAGTTATTAGTAAAATTTGCGATTTTCAAAATCGGATATCTCAGAGACCACTTGACATAACTTTCTTATTTTTTTATAGGAAATTAGAATAAGTATATGAATTTACACAGCAAATCTTATACCTTTATGTGAAAAAATAATGAAGTTATGGCAAAAAAATTTCGACATATATCGAAGAAATTTATTAATATTTAAAAAATATATGTTTGATTAGTCATTTACATTTATAAATTGCGTATATTCACCTTAAATTTTCAAAACCAGACGAATTAATCGACTCCATACCTTTCCTGCTTTGCGGTTATAGTATCAAATATACACCCTTCGGAACAGAAACGGCTCATCAAATTCTATTTAAAACAATAGTGTTATATTGGGAGGCAATAAAGCCCTTTTGTTTAATACAATGGAAACGTTTTAGGAAAACAAATATGATCATTAGCCCTATGTGACAATGTCGCGACTAAATATCTATGGTTTTCCATTTCGACGCCTCTTTAATTGGCATAGAAGTTTCTTTAGATAATTCAATTAGTGTTAGTGGGTTCTTATAGGTTAAAGGGGAGTTTCGTTTAATTGTTTTTCATTTTACAAGGTAATTAAATTTGTATGGTAATTATATTTTTTATGTTATGATGTGTATGTTAAAAGATTAAAATCTATCATTTCTTTAAACTTCTTTAGTTTCTTTAAACTATCAATTTTCGACGGAGAAAAACACCTACTAAGGAACCATGGTTACTGACATTTTAGGCCAATACAATAAATCTTTATTCAGCTGTTTTTCTTAATCAAAAGAAAACAAATTAAAAACGGTAATTTTGTAAAAAATCGTTCTGGTACCTTAACAATCTTTGAGTTAAAATATGACTGTAGTTTTAAAGTACCAATAAAAAAAATAAGACATCTTGCTATATATGTCAGAAAAAATCGGCGATCGTTTATTTATAAGTGTGGTTAACGTATACAAAATAACCTATTATTAACCCTCATTAATAAATTATTTTTGTTATTTAACAATTATATTATAGGTAACTAGAAATGTTCATAAAAAAATTTTGTCTATTTAAAATATTATTATCTGAAAAACATCTGTCAAGTTGGATGCTTAAAATCCTTAAAAAAAATAAAAGAAAATTATGATTTTTACAATTAAATAGCAAAACGATCGCTAAAAAAATATTGTAACTAATTTAGGCATAAATTGGCGATTAATGAAATGAACAATTAACGCTTTCGCTAGGCTCGTGCGTTAAATGACCTTATTCATTAATCGCTTTTAATAATACCCTTGTTTGTTAAATATTTTTTTACACCTGGTAGATAAATATCGACAATAAAACAGAAAATTACGAAAAATAATTGTCAAAAAGTATGATTAACAAAAATGCAAAAATGGAAAAAAGGTTGGTTGCAAAAGAACACAAATTTTGCAACACAAATCTCCAAAATGATTACACATTTTTATGTATGTTTATGAATAAGTACATATTTTGTTACTGTAACCATTTAAGATATTTAAAAATAAATTAATAAGTATAATTCTAGCATAGATTTTGTATAAATTTTTTTGGCATTTTGTTTAGAAATGCACTACATTACAGACCTCAAAATCATACAGTAATAGACCATTTTACAGCGTAGCAACCAATATAACATAGCAACCATTATTTTATAAAACACAATTTAACAAGAAAAAGAACGTTTATTCTAAACCTTGTTACTATCAATATTAAAAGAACAATTGTTTAAATTAGAAAAGGTTATAACTTTTGACCCAGCCGTATAAACCAATTGTTGCTAAACATTTTTTTTCATTTACCACAATTCCTACAGAAACTTTTTGGATTAGTCCCAGTTGGACATTGTTAAATATCCTTCTGATTTTTTTTTAAATTTTATTACCAATGCTTTCTTCTACATAGTCTTTAGCTACGCTTGTGGATGAGAAATCCATGCCGTTTAAGAACCTGAATATCAGCGCTACTGTCCACAAGAAACCTGGCAGACGTTCTTCTTAAACAATGACCGGTATAACTGGAAGCATCAGGAATTTTTAAATATTCTGCAATTTTTGTGGAATTTTTGCAAAGATATAAATGCCAACCGGCTGTACTGTACATTTTCCATAACGATAAAACAGGAAAAATCGATTATGGCTTCCTGTTTTGGGTATAAATAATAAGTACTTGTGGTAGATTTCCATGCCCATTGCAGTCTGAGCCCACGGTAAATACGCGTTTTTTTAGATTGTTATGGCGTAACGTTACAACCAACATTGTTCCGGTATCTTCTATATCTTCGGTTTTTAAACTTCATAATTCTGCACGCCGACATGCACTTTTATTAACAGAAACGTGTCGTCTGAAGCTTCATTCAGAAACATTGTGACGTTTTTCATTGCCAAAACTTTTCATTTTTTAGGTTTATTTTTGTGATTTTGGCGTTTTAAGTTAGCTGTTACATTTTTATATAGTAAAATATCCGTAGTTTCATTGATTTGTTAAGGAATTTTGTACAAAGCAAAAAACAAAATTATTACCTATGTACAATACTTTAAATATATAAAATAGCCCACCATTTTGAAAAAATAGGCCAGCATTAAGTTTTCGTCAATTCCTTTAAATCTCTTGGAGTTCCTCTACTCGTACAACATATTATACACTTTCTCATACGTTTCCTTACATTTCACTGGAAGTAAACTAGGAGAAGCTTCCCGGGCTGCATTTAAGATCTTTCGAGTTATTTTTATTAGCCATTTTGATGATTATTGTTAAAAGATCGCTCTTTAAAGATGAGTTTATTGGGAATCTGTCAACCGTTGTTAATTACAAAAAACAACATCCTGTTTAGGTTTAGATTGCCAAGCTACTGAGACGTCACACTAGTGCGTTTTTTTAGAATTTTTCAGTAACTATGATTATAAACTGATTTTAATTTAAAATGCAAAATGGACAATTTTTTACAAAATGCAAAAAAATAGTATACGCACCTCGTCCCAAATATGATTTTACTTGACTTGTATGGTATTTAAATCCTCGCTTCTCTCGGATTCAAACGTACCTGTCAAATAAATGTCCACTTTTCTGTACTTGATACGTAATATACTATTATTTAATATTTTTTAAATGCTTTGTATTAAGCTCAGAGATTGACTTTCGTTACCTTGCAAACGCCTAAAAAGATAATTAGAAGGCTTATAAATAAAAAGGATTTACTTTTGACGGTCGTTACATAAACCTTTTAGATAAATTGTTTAAAAAAGGTAGTTATAACAAAAGGATAAGTGATAGCTAAAATGATATTAGGCTAAATTAATTTTAAAATACTAAACAAACAAATGAAGTTATTATGCGATTTCTAATATCAAAAACAGTTATTAGTGTTTTTCTCCGGGTTCTCATCAGATAAAACCGCTTCGCTGCTGATCTCAGAAAATAAATTCTGTGTAAACACAAAGTAGATTAATCTGTATAAACTTGCAAATCTCCCATAATCAACAAGAAAAAAAAACAAAAATTTAACAAAATTTAAATATTTTTTAAAATTTTAAATTTTTAAATTTTATTATAATACCTTAAGAAATTATAAAGGCCTTTTTTTAGTGTATGACGTATTGTCATAAATAATACATGCATCTGTTAAAATAGGTACATTTAAAATTTTTAAATATAACTAAATGATGGTGAGTTACCTAAATTAAGTTTGGTACGTTTGTAGGGTCAATATATTTTGTGTACGTTCTGGGACCAGAAACGAATCGGTTTTATCTGGCGAGTATCCAAAAAAGATTTTTGATACCTTAATAATTCACAACATTATAAAACATCTTTAATATTTTCTTAAGAGCAAACTAGTTTCCTAAACTAATTTAAATGTAATTAGGTGGGTACAAAATTAGTTTAAGATAATATTGTATGAAAATTAGAGAGGCTGCAAAGTGGAAACAGGGGCATCCGATCAAGATAACGGCAACATAACGCCTATATTAATATTTGCTATTCAGAATTAATGCATATTGTTTTCGACTCCATTAAGTCCTAATAATTAATAAAATATTGATAAAGCGCATCTAATGTGCCTAAAATAATTTTAAAACTATATAAGGCAGGTTATTATTGAATATATTTTGTTAAAAAAGTCTTGTAATGGAAAAATGTTACAGTAAAAAGTGTACTTTAGAAGGTAGTTTGAAATATACCAATAATAGAGCTCTTTAAGTTTATTTTTCCAAGTACTTGATGATCAATAATGAATTTTTTGAAAATATAAATCTTTTTCGGAAATATTTAATTTCTTTAAGTTTTGTATTCTTATTTTTTTAGTATTATAAAGTTACCCAATTTTAAATACATTGTTTAGTTTTGCACATTAAATTCTCTTTTATATCTTGTTGATAATATTTTTTTTTATCGTGGGACAGTCCACAAAGGCTGATGCCTAAGTACTAACGTACCGTGGCTGTCTTAAGTATGGTGAAAGGAAGTTTGTTTACACGGGACTTAAATATTTGTAGATTGGGAAAAGAAGGAAAAACTTTTACGGGCAGCAGCAGCGGCTTTTACGATTGATACTATGTATGTACTATAGTCGTGACACTCTAGGGATGAAGAAACGAAGAAAGCAGGAGTTCGGGGCCTCTCTAACTGAACTGTAAAAGGATGCCTAAAGTTGTACTACGTGTTGCTCTGCTGCAAGCTGTCAGAGAGGGATTTATACTGGCCAACTCCTTAAAGCAGAAGCCGTGAAAATACCTATAGAAGAGCAACAGATCCCCGACTGTGGGCATGGGATCATTAATGAGACAAACGGCAGGCGTTCTTTGAATGGAGTCTAGAATGCGAAGTATTGTAAGGGACGCCATTCCCCAGACATGAGAACAACATTCTAAAGAGGGTCTGAGTTGGGATACATACCTGGTATACAAATTGAAAGAAAAGAAATACTTTCTGGCTCGAAAGAGGAATCCAAGCTTTATTGAAGCTGCCCACGCTATGGATGTAATATGTTTGTGCCAGTTGATGTTATTCTCAAAAGTAAAGCCGACAGGATTAAAAGGCTCTTTGTTCTGCAGCACTTGGCAGCTCATATGTAATGTAGTCTAAGTTTTATTTTAATAATCTTTATTTTGGCGTTATGAAAAACACGTTTTTATTTGAAAAATGCAAAACTTGCGTTAAAATTTTTTTTCTGCCGAGATAAAAGTTTAAAGCCAATATAAGTCGTATTTTTATATTTGCCTGTAAAAGTATTGCCTATTTGATTATGCGATTTTTGCGGCTTTTAGGATCGATACTATGTATGTATTTATAAACATTTTCTACTAAAAATAAGAAATTGCCAACGTCTTAGAAAAATTAATAAACAGAATCTAATAAAAAAAAATGACTTCTGTAAGTATGAAGTGCCAATATTTAAAAAAAAGAATTGATAATGTTACCTTTCTTCAAATAAAGAAAGTCTTACACCATATTAGATATTATTGTATTTGTTTTTTCTCTGCCTTTAAGTAAGTGTACAAAGTCATCAAACCAGAACTAAACTGTTCATATTTGTGGCAGTTTTCATATTGAAAAAATGTTAAATAAATATATTTTATACTTTTTCTGGCACCAATCCTATAAAAGAAATGTCTAACAAGGGATTTAAATTAAGCAAAAGAACTACGATATAAAATTATAATTTCTTTAATGAACATCCTATTTATTTGTTCTTTTTTGACACTGTTCTATTTTGATACTTAAAAAACATTTATTTTAAGTAATAATAAAACCAATTAAATTATATACTTTACTGCATTAAAAAAAGTGATAAGATTTAGCCTTTGACAAAATATTAACTGATTTGATTACCTTTGCTATATTTTTATTTAAATTTTTAATATAAAAATAAATAAACTCCGCTGTGACTTAAAAAGAATATAAAAAATATTTTTATTGAAATGCAAAAAAAATGTGGGTCGCTTTTAAAAATATAGCAATAAATAAGGTTTTTATCAAAAAAATGATTAATATTTATTATGTCGACTTTCTTCGTTTCAGCTCATTTTTTTCTTGCGTGTTTTTTAGAATTTTACGATAAGACATACACAAAATAGTTAATAATAATTATTTATTTATCCTTTTTAAATGGCCATACGAAACTAATGTGTACCAGTGTTCAGAAGAAAAGCAATTTAAATCAAAAAATGTTTAATAACACTTAAAATAGTTTATTGTAACAGGTATTCTTAAATGTATACAGGGTGATTCAAAAATCGATCACGAAACCTAAGAGGGTGATTCAACTTGAAAAAATCATAGTATATAATTTTTTTAAAAATGTCATTTGTTTTCGAGTTACAAGCCGACAATTTAAAAAACAAAAAAAAAGTTTGTCTTTTAAATTGTTTGCTAACGGAAAAACCGATTCCACTTATATTTGAAACGTAGACTATGTCGATTGCGCTTCATCATTTTAGTAACAATTCACATTGATTGTGTGCCGGTAAATGGCACTTTACCTACATTGAAAATTGTTTTTTTGTCATAATTTTTTTAGTTTTAACAACTATACCAGTTTTTAGTATGTTATCTCAAAGACTGATGCAACGCCTTTAAAAAAGGTGCTCTTCATTTAATACGCTAAATCTAACCGTTTAGACGTAAATCACCCCTAAAAATTAGGTGGTAAATTTATTTTTCTCATTTCATAACCACCAGATACCAGGTAATTGTAACTTAAAAAGGAATGACATTTTGAAAAAAAAATTATATAAGGCTCTACCATTATTTTGTCATGTAGAATCACCCTCTTAAGTTTCGTGATCGATTTTTTAATTATCCTGTATAATAGTATATTACGTATCAAGCACAGCAAGTACAAGACTTTGATTATGTTTACGTAGCATCTGGAGCCTTTATTTTTAAAGATACAAAAAAATGTTTAATATCAAAATTGTAGGATTTTTTAAAATATTATCTTTTAAAATTATCAGTAAAAAATATCGCAATTAAAAAATGGAAAAATATAGGCAACTTCAACTTTTTCAAATGAAACACCCTGTATATTATGCTCTACAATAAAAGATCATTTTTCTGATTTCAAATATATATATATATATATATATATATATATATATATATATATATATATATATATATATATATATATATATATATATATATATATATATATATATATATATATATATATATATATATATAAATTTTCATACAGGGTGATTCACGTTGAGTGTCCTATTAAAAGTTCTGGGGAACCAAACAAAAGAACTTTTTAAAATTTGGTACACGGACATAAGAGGTAATAAGCTACATTCTAAAAATATTTTGGCAAGTGCAGCGTTGCCAGATCTAACCAAAACCAACGGCAACATTGTAATTTTAAATGGAACACCCTGTTTTTATTGTATATTTGGATTCTACACAAAATTCTAAGTAAGTTTTATTAACATCTTTCTATACCTATATCTTACCGTTTTTAAGAAAATAATTTATCACTATTTTTTAAAGGAAAATCACCATGTTAAAAAGGTTTAATATTTACGTGCCTAACCGAGCTGGATACCAGAATTTTTTTATGGGGTTAGACAATGCATGTATTTAAAAGATCTAAATGCTATTATGGCAATATATCCTACAGGATGTCCCAAAAAATTTGCATTTTTACCGATATTAAATAATGATTAAATCTTAATTTTTTTAAATACAACATACTGTATTTTATCTCATTTTCAAATAGACCAATATTTTACCTACAAAATACATGTTTCTATGCCCATCTGTCACCGTTTTTTAAATACAAACGAATTTTAATTTTTTCCCTGTTTTTAAATACTATCCACAGCAAACCACCGGCTTAATTTACAATTTATCTAGGTAGGCCATGGAAGTTTGTATTTCAAATTGCTCTGACAACTATTTGACATATAAGGTAAAAAATATTTATTTTGTTTGATTAATAAGGAATAAATGTTTAGAAAATTAAAATTTGCTTATATTTGAAAAACGGTGGCAGATGGGTATAGAAAGATGTATGGACATTTTGTAGGTAAATTATTGGTCTATTCAAAAATGGGATAAAATACAGTATGTTGTATTTAAAAAAAAATGAGTTTTAATCGTTATTTAATATCGGTAAAAATCAATTTTTGGGACACCCTGTAAGTATATTTGCTATAATAACATGTAGATCTATTAAATACATGCATTGTCTAACCCCAAAAAAATTTCTAGTATCCAGCTCGGTTAGGACGTAAATATTAAACCTTATTAATAGGGTTTCCCTTAAAAAAGTAGTGATTAATTATTTTCCCAAAAACGGTAAGATATAGGTATAGGAAGAAGTTAAAAAACTTACTTAAATTTTATGTAGAAATCCGAATATGCAATCAAAAACAGGGTGTTCCATTTAAAATTACAATGTTCCGTTGATTTCGGTTAGATCTGGCAACGCTGCACTTCCAGAATATTTTTAAAATGTACTTTTACCTCTTATGACGGTGTACCAAATTTCAAAAAGTTCTTTTTTTTGGTTCCCCAGAACTTTAATAGGACACTCAACGTGAATCATATATATGTATATATATATATATATATATATATATATATATATATATATATATATATATATATATATATATATATATATATATATATATATATATATATATATATATATATATATATATATATGTATATATATTTATATATACCTTAATGATATTTCGATAAGCCATTTTTGAGATATTTTAGCTTAAAACAAAAATAAATTGAAAAATCAAATTATATTAGTATTAAAAAAGCTATAAAAACAATAAAATTGTTTTAATAAATTTGCCGTCTCGATATTGTAAAGAGTTAAAGTTTATCATTTTAACTATTAAGAATAATTTATTTTGCTTTCTTGTCGATGGGCTATTCAAAAGAACAAAAAATCGCTATTGTGCTTTTTTTTATGGTAACAATAAAAATGTAACGATAGTGCGAAGTAAATATTACTTATTATGAAACTTTATTGAACGAAAAAGCTTAAAAGTAAAAAAAAAGGACTGTAGCACAAAGTGAAAACGAAGTTTTGGTTTTTTCCAGGACATAATAATTGTCCTGCTTTTTCTATTGGATTAGTACTAACTATCTTTAATAATTTTAGAAAATCCCAAAAATATCAATCTCGGATGCGGCATCTGAACTTAATAAAACAGATTATAAAATTTATTTAACCTTAAAATTTTACGAATTTCATCCTTATTAATTAATGTCCGTTTATGCAGCAGGATCCAGAACTTTTAAATACTATTCACCGTCGAGTATTCCTTCACTATAGGAATGTTTAATTACAAAAATAAATATTATTGGTCCAGAGAAAACTTTCACCAAATTCAGCAAAATAACAAGTTTATTGTTTCCATGGCTTTTTTGATACTAATATGAAACTTTTTTGTATTTTAAGCTAAAATATCTCAAAAATGGTTCGTCCAAATATCATCAATGTATATATGTTTAAAATCAGAAAAAAAGACCTTTCGTTGCAGCGCATAATATACAGGGTGTTCCATTTAAAAAAGTTGAAGTTGCCTAAATGTTTCAATTTTTTTTAATGCGATATTTTTTACTGATAATTTTAAAAAATAATATGGAAAAAAACCTACAATTTTTATATAAAACATTTTTTTCTGTTTTTAAATATAAAGGCCCCAGATGCCACGTAAATATAATTAAAGACCCTTTACAGAAAAGTGGAATTTTACTTGATAGGTATAATACCTTTTTGAATACCATAGGGGACAAGTAAAATCACCTCTTTGACGAGAAGCGTATACTATTTTTTCGCATTTTGTAGATAACTGTCTATTTTGCATTTGATATTCAAATTATTTTATATTAATAGTTACTGAGAAAATCTAAAAAAATGTAGTAGTCTGACGTCTCAGTAACTTGGCAATGTAAACGTAATCAGGATGCTGTTTTTTCTAATTAACAATGGTTGACAGCATCCAAATTAACCCATCTTGAAAGAGCGATTTTTTTAACAATAATTATTGAAATGGATGATGAAAACGACTCGAAAGTTATCTTTAATGCAGCTCAAAAAACTTTTTTCAGCTTACTTTCAGTGAAATCTAAGGAAAGGGTATAATATGTTCTGCGAGTGGAGAAACTCCAAGAGATATAAAGGAGTTGACTAACACTTAATGCTAGCCTATTTTTACAAAAAGATGGGCTATTTTATAACCTTTTTTAACTTACACAATTGTTTTTTTAATATTTATAGTCACACTGCTAAAAATAACCGTTTTTCTTTTCTGTTAAATTGTGTTTTAATAAAGTAATAGTTGCTATGCTGTAAAATGGTCTATTACTGTATGATTTTAAGGTCTTTAAGGGAGTACATTACTGTACAAAATGCGAAAATAGTATATTATTTAATGAGCATGTAATTATAGCTATTTCTCACGATGATGAAGTTTGCGTCAGAAGCCGAAGGCGAGTGATGTAATTCATCAGAGTGAGTAATAGCTATTACATGCGAGTAGAATACTATACTTTTTCTACGACTTATTTTTTATACAGTGAGTAACATAGCTGTTTAAATTACCTTTTAAATGATTTATTATATCTGCATTTTAATTAAATTCCTCGGAACTTCCTATTAAAATTACATGAGAAAAAGAAAGAATTCTACCTGCCCAAGTACTTTTTAATTTGTTTTACAATTTTACCTTAATTACCAACCTCGTGAGGGAGATACTAAGATATGAATTTTTTTAAAATTTTCATTATCGGTGATTTTTATTTACCCGCCAAACTTTGCATAATAAAATTCTATTTTATTCAAACTTATTTATTAGAACACAGTATGGTAAATTACACAAAATTATTAATTACTAACGTTTTTTTGAAAATATTTATGGTGATATTGGAACAATTTGTGAAATTTAAAGTTGGAGTGTTATTAATGTCCAAATTAACGTTTTCGTTATTGGTATTTTTATGCATATTCACAGTCGATGAAGTACTTGCATTTAGGTTAACTGTTTTAAAAATTTTATTTGCAGTGTCTATTTTGTTTCGTAGCGATTGGTCTATGTAGCTCTCTGCTACTGAGGTGGATTTTTACCCACCATGTCTTTTTAAAGCTGTGATATCACCACCACCGTCAACCAAAAGAGTGGCGGACGACCTTTTTAACGTATGGCAGGTATATAGTTCTGGATTTGATAGATTTAAAAAAATAGCAACTTTTTTCCCATCAATCCAAATTTATTAATTCCAATAGATTGGATTTACCTTGTTTATAATTTAGAAAAAATGAAGTTGGACAGGAAAGATTTTTTGGTTGAATATTAATATATTTTTTGCATACCTCGTAGTATTTATCAGTGACAGTAAATTTTCCGGATATTTTAGTTTTTGTGTTTGGTATGTTCACTAAAAACGCTGATCCTAGATCCTTTATGTCGGTGATGTTCATTTGACGCAACTCAGTACTGTGGAAAGCGCAGGCTATTCCCATAATTAATGCAACCTTAAATTTAAAAAAAAAACATAATCAAAAGAAGGGTAGATGCAAATTGTTACCTTAGTTACGGGATAATCTTTATCTGGTGCCTCATCGATGAATTTCTGGATTTCCTCAGAGGTAAATGTTTTTGCTTTTTTTGCATGGTATCCCTCCGACTTTCTTTTTAAAAAAGTTCTTAGTTTCGAATACTTTTCTGTTTGAACATCATGTTTTAATCCTAGGGTGCTTCTTAACATAGAATAGTGTGCCCATAAGGAAGAAGACTTATATTTATGGAAAAGTTCTTCAAAATAAACCAAGACGACGTTTTCGGAAAATGAATTGGCGTTTTTTTTTCCAGTCCATAAACAAATTATAAACGGCTGCGTATTTGCTTTTTGATTTTTCTGGTAATAAATTGTAACACGCCGTGTTCGCTGCTTCTGTAATTTCGGGTGGAGTGCCAGTTTCCATTTCATCGTCACTGATTTTAGCCATTATTCTTACAGGAAATTTCCTGGGTATTTATTGAACGAACGAAAACTTTTAAAATATTCTATAAATCAAAATATGGCGTCATTTGTGACTAATATTGGTTGTCATAGTACCGTGAAAACAGATGTCAACCAGCAATTTTTCTGTCAGGCAAAGCACACTATTATTATAAGGTCACAGGATTGTGAAGGATGAACTTTTTTTGTTCTTCAGATAAATGAAATTTGTTAATAATTCCCACTTTTTTGATATGTTAGATAGTGCTAAAAGATCTTTTTTTTTTCTAATTTCAAAATATATACATTGATAGTAGTGTTAGATGGTATGTTCACCATCCTCCACCTCCGGAGGAGCTTATTATCTTAAAATCTCTGACGTCATTGAATATTTAGGAATCTTGTGTGACGCATTATTTAGGGCGTGGCCAATACTATCTGTCAAATGTCAAATGTCATCTGTCACCTGTCATATGTCAAAAACCACGTGACTTGGAAAATGGCCGTTATGCGTAGGATACTTGTGCTAAGACCTAATATTGATTTGCGCAAACGCGAAAATTTTAAGTCATGCCGTTCGGGCGCTATCGACTAAAATCGTTTTTTAGCCCTGATGATGAGTCTAAGACGCGCGGTTTAAATTTTGTAAAATTAGCGAAACGTCGTACCTATCGAATAGCGAAAACCGCATGGCGCCATCTTTACCCATAAAGACGCCACAGCTGTTTAAAAATCGACGAAATTCATCAATTAGCGATTAGGACGGTAACCCTATACTAAATAGATCATTGCGGGCTTTGTGCTTTAACATCAGGCCTACACGTGGGCCTAACATGGTTATTTTAACGTCCTACAGAGGTACTAAAATAATGGCGCCTGTCAGCTGTCAAATAGCACCTGTCAACCGTCATATCTCGCAAACCACGTAACTTAGGAAATTAAGCTTACGTGTACGAGATCCTATTAGATTACTAGGCAAGCGTTAAAAAAAAATGGCGCCTGTCAAATGTCAGCTATCACTTGTCAAACTTCAAATGTCAAACCTAATATGTGGGGGCCCCACGCTTAAGCACCAGGCCTGGGGCTTAGGCGTGGGGTGTGGAGCTTTATTATATTTATCTCGCAGTTTTTGAATATTAAATAATAAAACACATTGTATATATTAAATTAATTTATTTAAACCACATATACAGGGGTGAATCAAAAATAGGCTTCATTTAATTTGCTACTAACATTACATAAAATTACAATACAACATTCTACTAACTATACTTAACCTAAAATTACAAAGATGTTTTATATACCAAACCTATGAAATAGGATATTTAATTACAACTCAACAGATATTTTAGTATGTGATTTAAGTTTATCTCCTAAAAACGTAATTTTATCATCAAATTTTAACTCTTGCTGCAGTAAATCGCTTGGTACTTTATATTCTTTTTTGTTAATAAAAGTTTTTACAGGTGAGTCCATGTTAACATATTCAATTATTCCAATCTTAATAGGAAACATATAATAGTCAAATTTTAAACCATTTATAAAAAGATACCTTGATGAACCCTTTTCGCAAGTCAACATTATATTCATGTAACCATACAAAGTCCTTTCAGGAATATCTTTCAAATTATTTTCTCTTTTAAGCTTTTTTGCTAGATGATAGGGATGTGTTAAATTACGTCCGAATTTGTCGAGAGTCATCGTGCTAATGATACTGCGTCACTATGTCTAATCAGTTTATTCAATGATACCA
This sequence comes from Listronotus oregonensis, assembly GCA_019359885.1. Classification (NCBI taxonomy): domain Eukaryota; kingdom Metazoa; phylum Arthropoda; class Insecta; order Coleoptera; family Curculionidae; genus Listronotus; species Listronotus oregonensis. Next base: position 32,503 of record JAHBCN010001064.1, read on the forward strand.
GCTTCTCTTAACTCTTTAAGAATACTTTTAATCTCGTTTTCATGAGAGTTATTACCAGCTGCCTTACTTGCCTTTAACAATTTTAATCTATCCACAAGCTCATTTGGATCATCCCAGTAAACGTAGTTAATTTTATTATTGGAAAATGTTTTGTAATCAGGTAAGAAACCAGACTGACTATCGATTGGTAAGCCATAACCCTGAGGCTGTTGTGCACGTGTAATTCTTAATTGCTTGTCACGTTCTCTCGGCTTCCTTGCATTTTCCTCTTTAATACGTTCAAATAATGGTTTAATTGTTAGCATATATTTAATACCTCTATTTCCAGCAGGTTGTTCCTTTTCATCGAAATTTCTCTTGTTTGCATTTGTTAGCAAAATAATTTTTGTGAATGCTCGCTCATCTAGTGCGGTCAATTTGTTTTTTAATGGATTGGTCTTAAATAAAAGTTCATATAGTCCAGGAGTTCCAGTAAATTTTTCTCCTTTAATATAAATATCCGGTCCGTTAAATTCAAGCCGAGAATCACCAAAAGTTAGATGATCGGTGGTTAAATCATGTTTTAAATATGTGCGAACGTACTCGTTTTCCGTATCAGTTATAAATCCTTTCACATATTCTCTCGATAGCGGATCATACCGATCTAGATATTCCCTAAAGGATTCTTCCGCAATACTATCCATTTGAACAGGGTTATATTGAGGATCGACTCTAAACTCGTCGTCAAAGTAACTTTCTTCAGGGTTATGTTCATACATAGTTCTGTTTAAATCAGCTTCCTCGCCATCGTTCATATCCTGAGACATTGGTGAACTATCTTCTCGTATCTCGACATTAATTGAATTATCGTTATATTCTTCCTCTTCTTGAGCAGCTAGCTCGTCATGTTTTTGAACAGGGCCAGTAAAATTAAGTGGGAAACGTGGTTTTTTTATTACTGTCGGAGACAAGTTTTCACTTTGCCGTCTTTTTACAGACTTGGGTGTAAATGGTGTAGATTGTTTACCATACTGCATCGACTCGGATATTAGTTTTGCCAAAGGTCTATACATATTCTCCAATGTAACAGCATTTTCATAACGGCCAGCTTTCAGAGAATCATATAGTCTTTTTACATTGCGCGAATGTTCGTCAAGGAGTTGAAGAATGTTTGGATCTGTTTGCAAACTCCGCTTCTTTTCTGGTCGCTGATCACTAGAGTTCTGATATTCTTTAAATTGCACCTCGGCTTGCTCACCCAATTCCTTCTTTAAATCCAAATATTTTTTACGAATACTGTTGGAAGCTTCAATTATTCTGCGTTTAACATCCTTATCAAGCTTGTTCAAATCCATGGCTGCAGAAACCTTCTTTTAAATTATTAAGGTATAAGTGTTAATAATTTCTTCCCAGCAACAGTCCCTCTCCCCCCACAACAGCCCCTCTCCCCCAAATAATGGTCCTGTATTTTCAAATAACAGCACTGTTTTTTAAATAACAGCACTGTATTTCCAAATAACAGCCCTGTATTCTCAAATAACAGCCTTGTATTTTCAAATAACAGCACTGTAATTCCAAATAATAGCCCTGTTTTTCCAAATAACAGCCCTGTATTTTTAAATAACAGCCCTGTATTTTTAAATAACAGCACTGTTTTTTAAATAACAGCACTGTTTTTTAAATAACAGCACTGTATTTCCAAATAACAGCTCTGTATTCTCAAATAACAGCCCTGTATTTTTAAATAACAGCCCTGCTTTTCCAAATAACAGCCCTGTTTTTCCAAATAACAGCCCTGTTTTTCCAAATAACAGCCCTGTATTTTTAAATAACAGCCCTGTATTTTTAAATAACAGCACTGTTTTTTTAAATAACAGCACTGTTTTTTAAATAACAGAACTGTATTTCCAAATAACAGCCCTGTATTCTCAAATAACAGCCCTGTATTTTCAAATAACAGCACTGTTTTTCCAAATAACAGCCCTGTTTTCCAAATAACAGCCCTGTATTTTTAAATAACAGCCCTGTTTTTCCAAATAACAGCCCTGTATTTTCAAATAACAGCACTGTGTTTTAAATAACAGAACTGTATTTCCAAATACATGAAAATGCTATACGTATAGACCTTTGGCAAAACTAATATCCGAGTCGATGCAGTATGGTAAACAATCTACACCATTTACACCCAAGTCTGTAAAAAGACGGCAAAGTGAAAACTTGTCTCCGACAGTAATAAAAAAAACCACGTTTCCCACTTAATTTTACTGGCCCTGTTCAAAAACATGACGAGCTAGCTGCTCAAGAAGAGGAAGAATATAACGATAATTCAATTAATGTCGAGATACGAAGATAGTTCACCAGTCTCAGGATATGAAGGATGGTGAGGAAGCTGATTTAAACAGAACTATGTATGAACCATAACCCTGAAGAAAGTTACTTTGACGACGAGTTTAGAGTCGATCCCAATATAACCCTGTTCAAATGGATAGTATTGCGGAAGAATCCTTTAGGGAATATCTAGATCAGTATGATCCGCTACCGAAGAATATGTGAAAGGATTTATACTGATACGGAAAACAGTACGATCGCAATATTTAAAACATGATTTAACCACCATAATCTAACTTTTGGTGATTCTCGGCTTGAATTTAACGGACCGTATATTTATATTAAAGGAGAAAAATTTACTCCTGGACTATATGAACTGTTATTTAAGACCAATCCATTAAAAAATAAATTGACCGCACTAGATGAGCGAGCATTCACAAAAATTATTTTGCTAACAAATGCAAACAAGAGAAATTTCGATGAAAAGGAACAACCTGCTGGAAATAGAGGTATTAAATATATGCTAACAATTAAACCATTACTTGAACGTATAAAAGAGGAAAATGTAAGAAAGCAGAGAGAACGTGACAAGCAAATACGAATTACATGTGCACAACAGCCTCAGGGTTATGGCTTACCAATCGATAGTCAGTCTGGTTTCTTACCTGATTACAAAACATTTTCCAATAATAAAATTGACTATGTTTACTGGGATGATCCAAATGAACTTGTGGATAGATTAAAATTGTTAATGGCAAGTAAGGCAGCTGGTAATAACTCTCATGAAAACGAGATTAAAAGTATTCTTGAAGAGTTAAGAGAAGCTGGTATCATTGAATAAACTGATTAGACATAGTGACGCAGTATCATTAGCACGATGACTCTCGACAAATTCGGACGTAATTTAACACATCCCTATCATCTAGCAAAAAAGCTTAAAAGAGAAAATAATTTAAAAGATATCCCTGAAAGGACTTTGTATGGTTACATGAATATAATGTTGACTTGCGAAAAGGGTTCATTAAGGTGTCTTTTTACAAATGGTTTAAAATTTGACTATTATATGTTTCCTATTAAGATTGGAATAGTTGAATATGTTAACATGGACTCACCTGTAAAAACTTTTATTAACAAAAAAGAATATAAAGTACCAAGCGATTTACTGCAGCAAGAGTTAAAATTTGATGATAAAATTACGTTTTTAGGAGATAAACTTAAATCACATACTAAAATATCTGTTGAGTTTGTAATTAAATATCCTATTTCATAGGTTTGGTATATAAAACATCTTTGTAATTTTAGGTTAAGTATAGTTAGTAGAATGTTGTATTGTAATTTTATGTAATGTTAGTAGCAAATTAAATGTAGCCTATTTTTGATTTACCCTGTATACGTGGTTTAAATAAATTAATTTAATATATACAATGTGTTTTATTATTTAATATTCAAAAATTGCGAGATAAATATAATAAAGCTCCACACCCCACGCCTAAGCCCCAGGCCTGGTGCTTAAGCGTGGGGCCCCCACATGTTAGGTTTGACATTTGACGTTTGACAAGTGACAGCTGACATTTGACAGGCGCCATTTTTTTTAACGCTTGCCTAGTAATCTAATAGGATCTCGTACACGTAAGCTTAATTTCCTAAGTTACGTGGTTTGCGAGATATGACGGTTGACAGGTGCTATTTGACAGCTGACAGGCGCCATTATTTTAGTACCTGTGTAGGACGTTAAAATAACCATGTTAGGCCCACGTGTAGGCCTGATGTTAAAGCACAAAGCCCCCAATGATCTATTTAGTATAGGGTTACCGTCCTAATCGCTAATTGATGAATTTCGACGATTTTTAAACAGCTGTAGCGTCTTTATGGCTAAAGATGGCGCCATGCGGTTTTCGCTAATCGATAGGTACGACGATTCGCTAATTTTAAAAAATTAAACCGCGCGTCTTAGACTCATCATCAGGGCTAAAAAACGATTTTAGTCGATAGCGCCCGAACGGCATGACTTAAAATTTTCGCGTTTGCGCAAATCAATATTAGGTCTTAGCACAAGTATCCTACGCATAACGGCCATTTTCCAAGTCACGTGGTTTTTGACATATGACAGGTGACAGATTTGACATTTGACAGATAGTATTGGCCACGCCCTAAATAATGCGTCACACAGATTCCTAAATATTCAATGACGTCAGAGATTTTAAGATAATAAGCTCCTCCGGAGGTGGAGGATGGTAAACATACCATCTAACACTACTATTGATAATATTTGGATGAACCATTTTTGAGATATTTAAGCCTAAAATATAAATAAATTAAAAAAATCATATTAATATCAAGAAAGCTATGGAAACAATAAAATTGTTGTAATAAATTTAACGTATTGATATTGTAGAAAGTTGAAATTTATCATTTTAACTATTAAAAGTACTTTGTATTGCCTTTTTGTCGATGGGCTTTTCAGAAAAACAAAAAATCTCTATTATGCGTCTTTTTTATGATAACAATAATAATGTGACGACAGTGCAAAGGGATTATTACTTATTATATCCTTAATAACGGGTACCATCTATAGATATTATTAAATACATAGTAAGAAAGTTAATTAAACAAAAGCTTTTAAATGAAGAAAAGGACTGCAGCACGACATGAAAACAATTTTTGGATATCCTCGTTTTTTCAGGATAATTATTATACTTTTTCTATTGGACTTGCACTAAATACTTTTAATAATTTTAGAAAATCCTGAAATATTAATCTCGGATGCGGCATCTGAACTTAATAAAACAGAATATAAAATTTATTTAACCTTAAAATTTTACAAATTTTATCCTAATAAATTTATGTCCGTTCAGAACCTTCCTGAACAAAACATGCAGGACCGACCTAAGTATGCATTGGAAATAGCTAGGTTTATGCAGCAGGATCCAAAGTTTTTAAATAAAATTCTATTCACCAAGTCTGTCTTCACTTTAGCAGGAATGCTTAATCACAAAAATAAACATTATGGGTCCAGAGAAAACCCTCACCAAATTCAGCAAAATAACAATTCTATTGTTTCCATGGCTTTCTTGATACTAATATGAAACTTTTTTGTAATTTATTAATATTTTAACCTAAAATATCTCAAAAATGGTTCATCCAAATATTATCAATGTATATATATTTGAAATCAGAAAAAAAAATCTTTCGTTGTAGCGCATAATATAAAGGGTGTTTTATTTAAAAAAGTTAAAGTTGCCTATATTTTTCCATTTTTTTATTGCGATAGTTTTTTACTGATAATTTCAAAAGATAATATGGAAAAAATCCTACAATTTTTATAAAGAACATTTTTTTCGTCTTTAAAAATAAAGTCCCCAGAAGCCACGTAAATATAATCAAAGACCCTGTACGTAGGATTAATTTTTAAATTACATGTGTTTGCTTACTTTTTAAGTTGCAATAAAAAATTATTAAATAAAAAAGTTTAAAGCAATTTTATCGTTTCATTTTAAAGTAAAAAATATCAGGATAATAGCAGCCATATGGGGAATTCGCCAATCCTATTCTGCTATCTCTTTATTATTATTTCCTGCATAAAATAAATTGAAACTACTAAAATGGCATACAGTAAGTTGAAACAACAATACGGCAAAACTTAGTAGTATGTTAGTTCGCTAAACAGAGACACTGAAATGGTTTTCACTTCCGGCGTTACAAATACGTGTGAGTAAGCAGCGGGTTTGCCGCCTTATCGTCTATTTTATTGTTAATATTATTATATGGCGCCATTTGTACTGTACTGAACTCTGTTTTGCATATAGAGGATTAGTTGTTACCAAGACAAAAATAAGGATATATATTTGTATATACACATTGTTTACTTATAGACTCTTAAGCAGAGTACTACGGCAGTTTAATTAAATTTCCTGCAGCTCAAAACCCTTTAATAAAAACATCGGCGTTAAGCAGTCATTTAGAAACATATAACAAAAAAAATATTAATAGGATTTGTAAACATAATAATTTTTAAATTTAAAAGTGATTTAATTAAAAAAAAATCAAATACAAAAATAGCATCTAAATTCTGGTACTCCGAAAGAAATCGGCCAATTAGAGTGTTTAATTATTTTTTGTAATTATTATATTTAATAAATTAAATAATGTATTCTTTTTAAATCACAGCTGTTAAAAAAGTTACTAGCCACAAAAAATAATAAAAATCTTAAGTAATAAATTAAAGTATTTTATCTACAACCGTGCAGTCACTAAGGTTACAAACACTATTTTTAGTGTGGTAAGTGTCACTTTACCGCACTAGTGTGGTAACTGTTACTTTACCGCACTAGTGCAGTAAGATCATTTATACTAAGGACTTTTCAAAAATTGTTTATTTAAACATCGTTTAACAGTAATAACACTCCACGTAAATTACCTAACATACAAATAGTATACCTAAAAGTTAAATGTAATAGTCGAGTTGCTCACATTTCCTATATTTACGACTGCCGATTGCAATGGCATTTTTTGCGGTGGTGTCTGTTTGACAATGGCTGACACCGATCAAGGTAACGGGTAGTTTAATCAATTGCTAGTGTAAAATTAAGATAAACGTAAAAGAAAAAATATTATCACAAAAAAACCCGACGGTTGTAGATAAAATAGTATACATAACTCGAGTGGTAAACGTTTTTAGCGCACTTAAGTGAATTCAAAACTCGCCTGCGGCTTGTTTTGCAAACTTTACTTTGCGTGCGCTAAAAACCTACTTACCACACTTGTTATGTAATATACTATTTTATAAATAATAGTTTTATATAAACACATAAAATAAATAAAGTTAATATTTTATTATTTAAATAAATGTGGGAAACACATTGTGTTTAAATAATGTTCTTTAATAGCGTTTTAAAATTATTCCGAAATAAAATCTTTGGGGAATATATTTTTTTAATGCTTTCATAGGTAACAAAATTTTGAAAAAAGTATACACCACCTATGCCTAACAGGATCATGATTGTTAGTATCATTTTACTGTTTTTGGTAAATTTATTGTTGCTACCCTTTTCGTTAACCACTCTTTAAGAGTTTAAAAATTTAACATTAATTATGATGTTTTGAAAAATAATAATATTATACTTTTTAATTTACAAAAATATCAGTACTCATGTAATATCGTTTTATGATGTCGCGCCGTTGCTTTAGCCCAAGTGTTTTGGCCTAAAGATAACATCTAAAAAGTGACATAATTATACTTTAACTGAAGTAATGTTTAAATTGAAAATTATTTTATAAAGAATGTTTTATATTTTATATTAAATATTTTATAAATCTGATCATATAACATTTTAAACCTTAATGCATATCCAAAAAAAAGAGCTATTTACCATAAAGGATCATCTGATTCCATTTTTGATCTCACAGAAGTAAGTCACTTTACCTTGGCAGTCCGTTGCATCGATGCTAAGAAACCCATCGAAACAACACACTGTACATTTTTCGACTAACCTTTCTTGGTTTTGAAAGCACTGATTCGCAATCGCCGAAGTTGATCTAAGGCGATTTACAAAAGCCAAAAATATTGTTTGGCGATCTTGATGCTCTGTAGTTCTCCCACGACGTCTGCACAGTCTTCTTCATCTACTTGGATCCATAACATCTTAAAATAATACGTAAAGATCGTTTTATTCTTCTACCAACTTCTTCAATGGACATGTTTGCTTCACCTAAGTTTACAACCCTCTCAAAGTCATTAAGCTTAAAATTATGAGCAAGTTTTTGCACTTGAGACTTTTTTTTGTGTTAAAGTAAAGCACTTAATGGTTTAACAACAAATGTAAATAAAAAACTTTAAAATCTTAATGGAAAAGTCCAAATTGGGTTTTAAAAAACTAAGCTAATAAATTGCAGAGATTGCTGAAAAGGTACTCATTTTTTACGGGACTTAAAATTAATACACAAACAAAATATTGTTAAAATAAGATTTTTAGTACTAGGTGCCCTTCTTTTGTTATCACTAAGTATAGTAGTATGAATGTAGAGTTTAAAGATTAAATGTCACCTAGTCCTCATTAATTTAAAAAAGGTAAAGCTTAATTTGGCGGAGGCTGTTGGTGTTATCTGGACAAACTTTTAGATAAGTTGTGCATCTTTAAAGATCCAATGCAACGGCAGAAAAGTTAGTAAAACATTATTTATTTAGTTGTCAGTATCTGTTAAAGTGCAGTGCTATTTCTTTCATAATATTTAGATGATGCTGTTACTCAGTTACATAAAACAAAGCTTGCAACTAATTAACAACATATTTCAAGGCTTTGCTTCCCCTGAGCTTAGCAACACGTTTTAAACTAATTTATTGTTGCATTATTAAGAATAAGCTTTGCATGCCAAATAAACACAGCTTTTAATGTTATTAATTTTGTGTTAGTTCTATATTCGATGAATAATACATTTTTATTGTTTGTCTGTTTTGTTTTTGTAAAAAGAGTATCGTTATTTAGGTAGCATAAAAGGTAGTTCCTATTACTAAAACACTATTTACTTAATGACAAAACGTCATAAAGTATAACTTTAAGTTTTTAGAAGTTCTTGAAACTTTAAATCAGAAATTTTTATACTGTTTATTTTAATTTTAATTTTATTTTTTATTAAGGTTTATCTTGATAACGGTGACAGATTTGCAACCGAAACCAATACATGTTTAGATTTTTGGGGGTTTTTAAAAAGGTTTTGTCTTTTTTCTGTCTAAGGCGATCTGCTAGTCCATAGGGCTCAATAGGTAGGTAGGTAGATAGGTTTAAAGTGAGTTACCGATCAGTCTATTGTGGCTCACACCCTTTTATATTTCTCCCACCAGGTCCAGACTTCTAATAAATCTGATGATCCTGTTGGAAGAAAGATCTTTCACCTTCCCCGGCCACAAGGTGTCATTGCCGAGGATTGCGAATCTAAATCGTGCCTGTGCTGGGCACGAACACAGTATGTGTTCTGCCGATTCATCCCCCTCCATGCACATGCGGCTCTCGGTGTCTTCCGCTAGGCCGATCTTGTGCATGTGGTATTTCAATCTGCAGTATCCCGTGTACAGTCCCACTAGAGTTTTAAGGTGTACCCTTGCTCCAGTAGTTTGACGGTACATTGTTGGTTCGGTGGGCTTATAGAAGCCTTCGAGTGTCTGAGACCCGGAAGTCCATGCCAGTACCGAAGATTTTTTCTTTGTGGGCTCAATAGGGCTGAGCAATTCAGTCGCTGTACCCCGAGACCAAGACCAAAGCGGTTCCGTTATGTAAAAACTTTTCTGGTGAGTATACCCAACAAGAACTTTTTAAAATATGAATCCGCCATAACAATATGGAACATACCTACTATTTGTCCAAACAAGTAGATACGTACGGTTTATATAGCGAATTTAAAAAGCTGGCAAAATTATCTAGTGCAAAGGAAATTCTGTTTTAATTATTGTACTGGGAAGAACTCAAAGTGATGCATATATTATTTTTTAATACTGAAATGCATTCCACCAATCGTCCCAAAAATAGGTGCATCTAAACTTTTAATTGTGTTAATTGGCTTCCTTTACATTTCTTCTGACCCGGGCATTTCTCTAGAGAGCTGAGAATTTCTCGTGTGAGCCAGACAGTTTTTTTCTTTCTCTAATATTTATTCCCTGTATATATCCCAAATCAGATTCTCCCTGAAATATTGTTTTCTTGCCTGAAGCGTGCCTCCTCCTAAAACTTATAGCATTTTTAATTTTTTCCAAAGTTCTGGAATTTACTTGGTTTGATCTTTTCTCTTCGCTATAAATTTATTATATTTTAAAGCAAGCCAAAAGTCAGCTGTTGGTCTAGCTCTCTATCTCTCTCTCGTTAGGAACGTTGCTAAAAAAGAGCTGTTCGTCTCATTAAGATAGTTGGGTCAGGCAAGCAACATCTTAAATAAGTTATTAGATATACAATACAAATGCTGGCTAAATTTAAAGAAGATTAACCACGTTTAATAAGAGATGATCGCCATTAAAAATTGTATTTTTTTGTACGTAGCACGAGAAAAGCGTGGGAAAATGACAGGTATAGTATTTTTTTCCTTTAAAGAAGCCTTACAGTTCTTACGAAAAACTAGTATAATAAAAAAATATATTTAAAACAATAAAAAAAATTATTTACTAAGTTGTTTTAACAGAAAATTAATAATAACTGCATCTTTAAAGAAATATTTTTACCGGAGGAGATATCGGAGAGAGCTGCGAGTAGATAAACTGGTAAAGTTGGAGCGAGTCGAATGGCGAGTCAAAAAAAAAGCGCGATATTATGAAACAGCCAAAAATAATTAAAAATATATATATTTTTTTTTGAATGATAATATTTGGTATATATAATCACCAAAAAGGGTTTATTACATCGTATTATTAAATTATAAAAAATTGGATGCTATTAGATTGGCAATATTTTAAAAATCTACGACACGAATACCCTCAATGAGGTTGGGTTCAACAGGTTCAGCGTTATAAATTTTTTCTTGTTAATTTTATGGACTATAAATTATTTTTATTCTTTTATCAAGTACTTTTTTTTAATAAATATTCCTTTAAGACATAGCCTGTCTCCCCTAATTTTAATAAAATATTACGCTTAAAATAATAGTTTTGCAGCACATATAGACAAATTACTGATTGTTTTTAAAAAACATTGTTTCTAGATTGTACAAACGAGCAGTCAGTACGAGATTGGCTGGAAATAGTACAGTCAGAGCAAAAATTTGTAGGTTATAAATTACGTCACATATTGGGACGAACTTATAAAACGTGCAGGAAATATTTAATTTAATAAAAATTGTTTAGAATCATTTAAGAAATACGTATAATGTTTTCCAGAATTTTTAGATACGTTTTCGAACCTCTATAAAAATGGCCGCATAGAAAAATTTTGACACACACAAAAATTTAAAAAAAATTCAATCATATTCCAAAATGGCACTGTATATTTTATTTGTGCAAAAAATTATGTCCTGTAAAAGCGACCCTATTCGATATTACAGATATTTATCAATAAATAATTGACCCATATTTAGCGAAATATGTGTTAGCTTTGGAAAAAAAATATAGATTAGAAAGTTTTTAGAATGTTTACCTTAATAAAGAAATTGTCTAATAAAATCTAGAAAAAGTTGTGCATAAGTTTTAAAATGTTTTTATTCGGCCATTTTTCCAGAGATCCGAAAATGTGTTTGAAAATTCCAAAAAAGATTCTCCGTATCCCTTAAATGATACTTAACAATTTTAATGAATCAAATTTTTCCTGTACGTTTTATAAGTAAAAGTCCCTTTAGCGTAAAAAATTTCGAAAGATTATGGCCGTTTTTGGGAATAACAGAAACTTTGCATCTCATATGCCAAAACCTAATCTTGATTATTTCTGCGCGGAAAATTCTTTTTTTTTAATAATAATTAAATAAAATTTTAGAAATTTTACAATGTTTTAAACTGAAGTATTTCCGAGTAATTACCTATCTCTATTTATCTAAACGATACATTTTAGGCGAGTAAGATATTCCACATATAAATAATTAATATCTGTAAAATAGTTTCCTTAAAGCTTAGTCTGTTTAGTATGCAAAACATTGCAAGTTAATAAATTTGCTTATAAAAGCATAGCTCGTTAAAGCCAAACGTGTCGTCGAACAAGTCAGAAAGCAAAAGCTTTTACCTTTTGAGAATTAATTTTGTATTCGGTTACACTAAAAAAACAGCTTATGGAGCTTAAATAGTTTTGAATTTTATCCAATATGTAATATGTCTAAGTAAATTACATTTAAAGAGGGATATGTAAGGCGTAGCAGCAGAAAACTTATATAAATACTATATATTAGAGTTTAAAAAAGAATATTTTATTAAAAATATTACAAACAAAGACTCTATAAGACTCTATAAAACCCTGTATGAGTCCTTAATTTTACCAAACATTACTTGTAGTTATTAAAATTAATACTAGTATTTTTTTGAAGTTTATATTTTTGGTGCAAATTTATTTATAACATAATATTCTTTGGGTTACCCGAGAGACCTAAAAGTAAAGACTACAAAGAGCACAAAGTTGATTGTGTTTTGCATCAGCTGATAAAAAAAGACTCTTAAAATATCTTCTTTTAATTTGTATATTCTGTATGTAATCCAAATCAGACCCTCTTTAGAATATTGTTCTCATGTCTGGGAAATGGCGTCTCTTACAATACTTAGCATTCTGGACTCCATTCAAAAAAGAGCTGTTTATTTTATTAATAATTTCACGCTTACAGAAAAGCTTTCTTCTCTTGCCCACCGTCAAGCTGTAGGGAATCTGTCGCTCTTCTATAGATATTTTCACTGCTTCTGCTCGGAGGAGTTGGCCAGTATAATTCCTCCTGTGTTCCAACAGAGCAACTTATATGTATTCTTCTAGAGATCAACTAGAGAGGCCCCGATCTTCCCGCTTTCTTCGTTCCTTCATCCCTAGAGTGTCCAGACTATGGAACCTGCTACCCGCAGAAGTTTTTCCTTCTCCTCCCATTCTTCAAAAATTTAAGTCCTGTGTAAACTGACTACCTCTCACCGCACTTAAGACACCCACGGTACGTTTGTACTTGGGCCTCAGTCTTCGTGGACTGTCCAAAGATAAAAAAATAAAAAAATAAAAACCTCTCAGCGTTTCTGTAACAGGTTGGTCATGGTATTAAAAATATAAAATAAACTTAAAAAGGTCCCGCAAAATCTTTAACGAATTGCCTAAAATTTTAATATGTTGAAGTACTTGACCCTCTAATCAAAAGTTTTAATGGCACTACTACTAGAAATCATTAGTTTTCGTGCTACAAACTTCTTTAAGCTTGATATCTAAATATCTTTATTTATACTGTCTACTTCAAATAAGATGTATAGCATCAATTTTTTTTCAAATCTAAGGTAACTCTTTTAGGAACATCGGGTATGCTCTATTAAATGGCTCCACTGGAAGTAGGTGGCTTAGACCCAAAGCTCGCTTTTTAAATAGGGCATGTTTGTTTTGGACCTAAAAGTTACTTATGGTCAAAAAAAAATTTAAATGGCGGTATTTTTAACTTTTGGTCTCGACTGAAAAAGGGTGATCCCAACCGAAAGTTTAGATTTTTGGATAAAACATGTAGGTTTTCCCAGAAAAATGAATATTTTGTAAATAAAAAGCAATATTCTTAGTACCCGTCTGCATAATATGTCTAAATGTAGCTTTGATCCAAGACAATACCATGTGCATGAACGTGTCTGTGTGTGTGAGAGAGAGAGAGAGAGAGAGAATTCCTATATTTATTCCTATTTTTAGCCAGACCTAGGATAAACGTCAAAGACTTAACAGGTTTTTTATCCTATCAGGGTAATTATTTAACATTAGTCCCCTTCTTTACGTAAGAGGCAGGGAAATTCCCATTAAATAATCACCCAGATGAGATAATATACCTTTTATGTCTTTCTCGATTATTCTGGGTCTAGCTGAAAACAGGAATTATTATAGAAATCTTTACTAAGTACCTTAATTGATCATTCCATTTCTTGTCTATAAATTTTAAATGTACACCCCTACACATACATACATAAATACACATTCATGTGCAGGGTATTGTCGTGTAGCAAAGCTACCTACAGTTAGACATAGGCAGACAGGTACTTGGAACTGCACATTTCGCTTTTCCTTTACGAAACATTCTTTTTTTTAAACAATCTACAGGTTTCGTCTTTAATTACCAACTTTTAGTTCGAATTACTTTCTTTCAGTCGGAACCAAAAGTTAAAAATAACGCCAGTTCGAATATTTTTAAGAAAGTATGCACCTTCCGGTCTGGGCAACTTACTTTCTGTGGGAACCGGAAGTGCATGTTATCGTCATTTAATTATGTTCTATTGGTTCTAGTGGGTTAATCTCAGATTTAAAAAAAACCATACTATACATATTAAATTGAGCGGACGGTAAGGTATCTAGACATCGAGCTATTCATTTCTGGGAGTAGTGCTTATTAAAACTTTTGATCAATGAGTCAAGTAATACAACAAACTAAAATTTTTGGGCAATGTAAGAGAGACAATTTTAATAAGAATTTTGCGGGGTCTTTGGTTAAACAAAAAATATATGTTGTTAAAAATAAATTTTGTTTATTTTTTTTTTAATTCTGATGTTTCTTTTTATTTATTACATAATGTCATAAGTGACAGTTTAATTGGAGGTACCACGTAAATTTATTATTTTTAAAAAGACTAAGATTTTAAAGTAAACTACCATAGCATTAAGCAAAGACAAACCAGTATTAATAAATTTAGGTGATATTAGGGCTACACAATCATCTTTATCTAGCATTAAAAAAGTATGTTTTATTTTATTTTACGTTTTTTAAAATAGGTTTTCTTGTATAATTAATATTTATTTTATTTTTTTTAGGTAAGATGCTCATTATCAATCAACATTGATTCACTTCTGTGCCTGAAAATTTATGCTGGTAAGTTACTTACTTATAAAGATATATGGTTTGATCACGACAAGATGAAAAAAGAAATCTTTAAAGTAGGCAAAAGACATTTTTGCTAAGACAAGAAAATAGTCTTTATCGTTTTAACTCGTCTTGTACCAGCACTACTTTCATGGAGATATGTCTGGGTAAATAATATTCCCAGAAATAAAATATAATTTTACTTGCCACCACAGCAGCAATAGCTTGACAAACTTACCATTTTTGTTTTAACCCAGTTAGGATTAATAAAATTTGGGATATTTATAATCAAACCGTAAACGTCTTACAGAAATTGAATTATAAGATGGTAATTGGCAACTAATAGGTCATAAAGAGGTTGTAAATTTTCCAAAAATGACTTTAATACAACTGTATTAAACAATAAGAAATACTGGAGTTACTTAAAAGTTCGTATATTAAATAAAGCATTAAATTTTTGAACTTGAAATAGATAGAAATACCGTAATACAATTTCGGGTGACGAAGTGTTAAGTAGATCTCCATCAATAAAAGAGTAGTGTCCCAAAAAATTTTCTACACTATATTGAAACGTTTATTTAGCAATTATGCACAAAACATGCATGTCTTTTTGGTTAAACTATGTTTTAATATAAATAGACTATTAAAAAAAAACAAATTAAAATAAAAGTTTAGCTGCTTTGCCCAAAATGTTGTCTCTGAACTGACAGGATTTTAAGAAACTATTTTTTTAATAACTAATATAATATTTACACAATAATAAACACTTTGTATTTATAACAATTTTCGGTTTTATAATTGCGAAAAAATTTAATTATATTATAAGTTACCTTTTTAAAACACCAAAAATATGTTTACTTTCTTTTAACATACTTTTTAATTTTAAACTTAATTAGAAGTTAATTTAAAGAAGTAGTAAAATTTTAAAGCTTCAATAAGGTTTTTAACAGAATACTGTTTGGATATTATTACCTAAATGGGCTGTTAAACGTTAAACTTTTTATTCAATATAAAACTTTAATTATAAAGTTTTAATAACCAAAAAGTTAAAATATAAAAGTCGAAACATTATTCCTTATAAATTTTAATGGTTCGATTAAAAAGAATTATTATAGGCCTAGCAGAATTTACGGTTTTGTGAGATAATTAGTTTTTCATTTTCATTTTTCTTATAATTTAAAAACAAATTTTAAAGAAGTCCTGATAACGCTGTTTGGATTTGTTTTTACTGCATTGACTTAAAATTGTACAGTTTCTTTTTTATTACATTAAGTTAAATATAATATTTTTTTATACGATTGTAAATTTAAGGGTATCGAAAATATTATTCTTTTCCAACCGTCAAAAAATGTTGACATTTTTGTACTATTTTCAGGTGCAAAAGCTATTAATTCTCATACCGTACAAAAATGTGCTCGTGTGCTTACTTTTAATCCTAGGATTGAAAGTGCTACTTTTAATTCTAGGATTGAAAAAAAAAGATTCTTGAATAACTTAATGTTTTAATTTTAATTTGATTTAGAAAAAATGGTATATATCATATGTACTAAAAATACTTATTTCCACTCGCAATTTTGCATTCGCTCGGCTACGCTGGGCTCCGCCTAGCAACTTCAAAAATTGCTCGTAAAAAAAGATGCATTTTTAATCCTTATAATATGATATACTATTTGCGAACTTATTAAACTGCCTTGGTTTAGAAATAAATCGGAATACAAATTTTTTTTTTTAATACGTTCAACGGTACATAAAGCCAGGCATATTAGCTAAAAATAGTACTCGTATATAGGGCTTTAAATATAAAAAAAATAATATTAAATGCATATAGCAAATTCAAAGTATCTGAGATTAAACTAATAATTAAATAACTTTATTCTTATGCCTGCATATTTTAGTGTCACTTGTCCGGTTGTTTCAAGTAACGTTTTTTCTATGAGATTTCTTATACTTGGACGGGTCTTAGAGATTTAAAAAAATTAAGATTTTCATAAGTTGTTTCTAATCATTGTGTTCTTGAAATCTGACAAGCCACTTAGCTCAGTTTTTTTTGATCCAAGTGGGACTCTCGACCCTGGTGGGGCTCGCCAGGAGTGCAACCAGATTGTGGAATAAAAATACTCCCTCCAGGTTCTCCTAATCGGGAGATCGAAAGGAACCGGGCGATGCCGAAGTCTTCCTCCAGATTAAGGAGAAGTTTTTTTCTACCGCAGACACAGGCAAGCGTTGTATGCATTGTAGGAGAAAACTTCTTTTTAATATGGGGAGGGGAGACTTCGGCATTGCCCGGCTCCTTTTGGTGTCCCAATCACATTGTGTGCGTCGCTGGAGGGAGCACATTTTTCCCAGGATTTAGCTGCACTGCTCGCGAATCGGACAAACCTTACGGGCGGGGTGGACTTCTCGACCCGGACAAGCCGATCGTGCTGGTTGAATTTCTTAGGCTGGACGGGCCTCTCAAGCACCTTGGGCTGGGCAAGTCTTTAGAACTAAGTGAGACTGTCCGGCTTCTCAGGTCAGGCTTGGGTTGGGTCACAATTTTATTGCAACGGATCTGGGCCGACTCGCGCGTCGAAAAATTGGCTCTAACCTGAACTATTTCCAATTTGGCAAAGTTATTATTTTGATACGATTTTACGAAAATAAACTTTTTAAAAATAAAATTAATAACACATAGATTTTACGAATAATATTGGTTATTACCAGTTGCGAAATTAAAGTTTTAGGTACTTAATGTCATCACATCGCGTGCCTAAAACACTATCATGTCGCAACATGTATCGAAAAGAGCTATTTCCTACGATCGTGCAGAAAAGTTACTTTTATAAATATTACAACTGCCGTCGTGCGGAAAAGTGCCACTTTCCGCCCTTGTTAGGTAAATAAATATAGAGAAAGGTTCTGTGGCTTAGAATATCATTGGACCAAATGTGTTGGTTTAAAAGAAGAATGTGTTAAATAAAAATAAATTAAAAATAGTATATTAAATAAATTAATAAATCTTTAAAAAACTAAATCATTTTATTTTAAAATAATGACTTTAATCACAGGCATATTTTTTCATCTAATTATTAAGTTAATCGATATTACAAAATTGTAGTTTGTTTTAAACTAATAACTGTAATTATAAGCCGGCTAAATTATATTGGTAGGTAGTATTAAGCGAAAAAATCTCATTTTCTTTATATTAAAATAATAAAAAATAGGGCCAGTGTTTTAAAAATGAATACAATAATGCAAATTTGAAAACATAATAAGCTACTTAAAATAAATTTAATTGGACACAAACAACTGAATAAGCTGCTTAGTTATGCTAATGCAGACAATGCAAATATATAAATTATCTGTATAATATATCGTATCACTCTGTACTACATTTAAATAACTAAACTATTTACCTGTTTAGAGCGGTAGTTTTTAATGATATAAATATATATGAAGTGGCACGAGTTTAATTCTGCATTTCACCTCATTTAACTTTGATTTAACTCGACCGAACAAACAGGGTATAATAATTCATAATTAAAATATTGATCGTAATTATATATTTTTGTTAAAGTAAACAAATAAATAAAACATATGAATAAATAGGTTATAAGTTAAATCTTTTGATACTTTTTTGGTGCCTTAAGTTTTATTTTTAGCAACAGACACCCTAAAATGTGGTACCCACAACAGGGTACTGCTGTAATAACAAATGATTAGTTGGTTTATCATACATTTAGATGTAATCAGTGGTAAAGACCACAATGTTTCTTAAAACAATATAATTCATTGAGGCATAAACCTAGCTACGTACTCTGTGATCGCTGTGGTCTTCAAATATAAACAAGTTGTTTTTAAAATCTGAATCTGAATCTGAAAATGAGGAGGGTAATAGATATCACGGCACCTAGGTCTCAGTAGGCCCGTTGTGGTTCCTCCTAAAGCGAACTCCTCACTCAGTACGCTGCCCATCCTACTGATTTAAAGTAGGTGACGACGTCGCCAAGGGGAATTTCCTTATAGTCGGCCAAGGAAAGCCAATACTCGTTCAGCATGAATCTTCTCTTGGACGAGAGTGCAGAGCAGTCCAAAGGATGTGCTCCACCGTCTCGTTTTTCTGTTCATAACTTCCACACAGAGGTGTGTCAACTATACCCATTTTAAAAGGTGCTTTCATAATTGACAATGTTCAGTAAGAACGCCCGTGATTAGGCAAAGGTTCGCCCTAGGCATTGCTAAGTAATGTTTATCTGTATCTCTGTCAGGATAGTTCAGTAACTTCCTGGAAAAGTTACAGTTTACTGTTTCATTCCATCGTCCTGTAAACTGCTGATGAGAGTGTCTTATGCATAGTTCCTTTATCGCAGACCATGTCAGAACTACGAAAGGTTCGGGTCCAAAAGGTTTGATCCCGGCAGCCTTTCTGGCCAACGAGTAAGCAATGCGGTTGCCTTTGGAGTAAGCGTGTCCTTTGGTCCAGCAGAGCTGAAAACATCCACAAGGACGGTAACATTCTAGTACTAGACTCGAGATGTAGCGTGGTTTTCTTAGGGCTAGTAGTGTCTGTCTGCAATCCGTATGAAAAAGCACGACTTTATCAGTGATTTTCCTACTGATTATTTCTTTTGCAGCTGCCTGTGAGCTCAGTTTGGAGCACACTTGGCAACTCACCCTTAGCCCATTTAATGTTTAAGTTTAGAGATCTAAAATCGATTCCACATCCTGTACCTTTTTTGTTTTCAAATCGTCTGTGTAGATGTTAATTACACCTGCCACGTTTGTGTTCGATTTTTTTGTCAATTTTGTAGGGTTAAAAGCAAAATTATTCAGATCTATTTTTACATCGCCACATGTGCGTCATATGGAACAAATAATAAAAATGATGGGGCTGGTGAAAGCACTTTACAATAACTTTTTGTTTTTTATAAAAATATTTTGTTTTAACTTGTATCCAGATATAAGTAACCTAAGCCAAATATATCATAACTTGATCAGCTAAGGTTTTAAAAAACGCAAACGCCGCACTGAATCGTAAAACTAAAAGAATCCGTACTGTAAATTGCAAACTTATTTAATTAAAGCATGCCCTTATTACATAAAAAAACATTGATAATATAAAAAAACCATTTATCAAATGTATTTATTCTTAACAAAAAACAAAAAATATTTTAAAAAAATAATGCTTTCTACCAGGTTCCTACAAATTATTTAAACCTTGAGCATTATCTATCATCTCTAAAGTAAATGGTTTATGGTGTTTTATATTTTAATATGAGATGATTACATAACAACGTATTTTATAAGTGGTTCTTTAAATATTTTAAGTTTTTTGAGTGTCTTCTCATTTTATTATATTTTAGGCTTTTATAGCTTGATAAAGCAACACATATTGTGAAAACGTTGCAGTATTAATATATATATATATATATATATATATATATATATATATATATATATATATATATATATATATATATATATATATATATATATATATATATATATATATATATATATATATATATATATATATATATATATATATATATGTATATATATATATATATTTATATATAAATTTGTTTGATAAGATTATTATTCATGTGATGGCTAATGTATAAATAAATCGGCTAGTCTAGTTAACTTAAATCCAGAACAGCTTTTACCTATAATTCTATAATTCAACGACTTTAACTAATTGGTAATGTTGAATTACTAGTTAGCGCCCTGAGTATAAAATACATTTAGTAACAAGCTGCTGCTTTTAGTTAGATATAAGTTATTAATAGTTAAACTGTTTTTGCATTTGAGTAAAGTGGTACAATACTTAATTTGAGAAATAGGTAGAACTGGAAAATATTCTGTTTGACTTTTAAAACTTTTTTCTTCAGTATATTGCTGCTTTTGCTGTGTTGTAATGTAATTTTATATAAGTAATACATTAAGTGGCACAAAAACATAAATACTTATTTTTATAAAATATATTTTAATATTTAAATAATATCCTTACAGGTATAGTAGACAATAGCTAATAAAGAAATGGGTGTTTTAAATTGGATGATCAATAACAGAATAAAGTCATGGTATTAAATACCCTTCTATCTCTTCGCACCCACTGATACTTTTGGACACTATTTTCAAGAAGTGTTTTTTTATTTAGGATATCTCATTTTACCCTACCTCTTACTCTTAAGAGCTGCAAGAGTTTAAAAGGCTGGACGATAAGTCAATTATTTATGACCTAGAATGTTCCACACATGTTTAATCAAAGAGATATATGTCGATTTTAATGCTCGCGATTAAAGTTTGATTTGAGTTTGATCCATGAGGTTCACAGTTACTTTATCCACTTGATGTTTGAAATATCTTTGGTAAAAATAGATTTTTGATGGTTTTATGATATGAAAGAACATATAGAACATAGAACATATATAAGAATAATAATATTATTTTTCTTCCACATTTTTTAATTTTTATTTTTAAGATAACTGAACGTGATATCTTTTTTATCAAATACGGCCATTGTTCCAAAAAATAATATAATATTGCAAATTTGAAAACATAATAAGCTACTTAATATAAATTTAATTGTGCATATACAACTACATATATAGGCTACATATGAATGTTATTGCAGAGAATGCAAATATATAAATTATCCATAGAACAATTATATTACTATGTGCATCATTTAAATAACTAAACTATTTACCTCTTTAGTAGAAATGCAAGCGGTAGTTTCTAATGATATAATTAATATTAAATAATCTTTATATATGGTTAACGTTTATACTAAATACAGCCTTAAAAATAAATTGTTTATTAAAAAAAAACTTTTAGTTTAACTCATACATCCCAAAAATGTTTAAAAGAATTACCTGGTATGCAAGAAGCAGGTTTAGATTCCAATATTTTGCAATACAACATAAATATCATTAATTAAACTGCATTAGAGTTTGCTAACTAGTTAAAACCAAGGCAGTAGCGTTTGCAGAAAGTTTCAGCCACATCAAGTTAAAACTAGTGACCCCTATTAAACATTTGATTTCTCCGTAATTAGTGGTAAAAGTTTATTTCTGCATTTCAGCATAAACTTAATCAAGCATTTATGGATTTTGGACTTAAACATAATTCATTTTAAAAATTTAAAAAAGTTCCTTTTTTACCTAACCAACCAAAAAATACATTTTGTAAAAAGTGCACGAATCAATGTCGCTTCCTAAACTAATTTTAAAACAAAAACAGTAATTTAAGGTACACACTTGTAAGCAAGACTCTTTTAGATAAGTTATTAGAACTCTTTTATTTATTAGAAAACGCATTTAACAAAATACATGGAAAAATTTTCATTATACATTAAACTATGACATACATTTTTTTTCTATAAATAATAATATTTTTTTACACTTTTTAACAACTTTTAAACTATATAATTGTAGCAAATTCACGTATTAAAAGTCGTTGCTTTCTATCTCTATACTCTCCCAGACGAAACTTCTTTGGTCCTAAAAAATTAAAAATTAAAATACTTCTTAGTTTATGTAAAAAGGCTATAATTGATTTTAAGATAAAATTAATTTAAAAAACTTTAACTTAAAATCAAAATCATATTTAAAATTAAAATTCTTTCAAATTTCTAAATATTTTACGAAAATATAGGATATTATTTAATTTAAATAACACTTTGTTATCTTTGCTTGATACTGAGGTAATTTTCAAAAAACTTAAAATCAATGGACCCACCATTGCTACATCCCGGGACCAGGACCAAAGTGGTCTTGTTCTCGAAAGTAAAATGTATAAATATCCTGCTATTTATTCAAACCGCTAGAAACCTGGCAAATATTGCAATCAGTTAAGTAAGACTAAACTTGTAGCGAAACTGTCTTCCACTTTGTGCAAATAGTTCATATGAGAACGAACCATAGAAAAAACAAACAGAAATAAAGTAAATTTATTTAAACCAATAATATGATACCTAATGACAGGTCTGGCATTGATTATTTTATGAGTGGATAACTAATAGTACAGTTGCAAAGCATAGAAGTTTTTTGAGAAATAAAATTTAACATTTTTTTTAAAGGTAGATAAAACCATAAACTCTGTTTTTTAAATGAAAAACACTGTCAAAAATTCTAATTTTTTATTTTTCAGTAAAAAAAATAAACCTTATCGTAATTTAATTGTAATGCTGTCAACGGGATATTTGAAAAGAAAATAATTTTTTGCTTATCCTTATTCGTGCATTTTTTGCAGAAAAATAAAAAAAGCTAAAATTGACAACTTTTTAAAAAATTTATAGCTTGGAGCTTTTAAAGTTAAAAAACTGATTTTCGAGAAAATGACCCTGTATAATATGTTGTTCAAGCGGGCTTAAAGCGGACTCTGTCCGATTTGTGTTCTGTTGTAAATCAGTTTAAATATTTTGCACTGATATTTTGGACGTATCAGCGTAGTAACTGTAATTTTTCGATTTGAATGTAGTTAACGGTTTATCAAACCTTGAATTTTATTTTACAATTTTTATATCTTCGATTTTCATATATATTTGGCAAAATGTGTGACAGTTTTAAGCTTTACGGTGAAAAAGCGATCCCTGCCTTAGTGTACAGTAGTGGGGGTAGCCGTAGAAATATGAACGCCTGACGCGGTACCTTTTCCCTAGGCTGCTTCGACCCCGCACTACTCTGCCACAAGAACGAAATAACGCGTGATGCACAATGTTCGAAACCGTTTTTTACACTTTTCGCCAATTTATATGGAATTTGGAGGTTTGTAAGTTTTAGAATAAAATATAAACTTTAATAAGTCCTTCATTACTTTTAAATTAAATATCACTGTAAAATATTTAAATTGCGTTAAAAAAACATCAAACAGTGTCTGCCTATAGCTCGTTTATACAACATGTTATAAATAACTATTTTCCCGAAAATCATCTTACCAAATTTAAAAGGGTACAAGTTACGAATTTTTGAAAAATTTGCGTATTTTTCAACTTTTCTCGGAAAAAATGCACCACTAAGGAATATAAAACACCATTTTTTAAACTGTAAAAGGCTGTCTGGTTGATTTGACGTTTCGCCAACACGAGCGGTTGGCATCTTCAGAAGTTGCTTCTGGTTGACAGTATGCGAACTACTCTAAGTACTACTACTAAGTAGTTCGCATACTGTCAATCAGGAACAACTCTGAAGATGCCAACCGCTCGTGTTGGCGAAACGTTAAGTCAACCCGACAATCGACGCCGGCCTAACATAGAAACCAAAAACACAAAACAAACAAAAACAAACCATTGAAACACCTTTTTTTTTGGTTTTACGGTTTTTTAGAAAAATCCTATGGATAGTATCACAATTACATTACAACTAAATTAAAATTTTCTCACTTTAAAAAATGGATATTTTTATACATAAAACACAGAGAAAATCTAACTTTTGTACATATTTTGGTTTTTCCGGTTGTAGGCAACCTTTTAATTTTGTGCATTTTTTTCAATTAAGTGATTAGCTTTAAATATATTGTCTTATATTTTGTATATATAAAAAAAATAAACACTGCAAGGCTGACGTAAGCTACATATCCTTTTTGGATTAATGTCACTCTTTTTGGCCATTTTTTCAATTGTGTCTGCAAGGCCCAATTATGGGTCTAATATTTGTACCTATAAAAGAGATATTTTTATAGATTTATCACAAAAAACTTTCTTAGATAAACATTAGGATCGTGTCGTTCTTGTGTTTAAGTTGAGTAATTTTTTATTGATGGTTACCTTGCAAGAAAAAATAATATTTACTCTTTAATAATAAAGGTTGCTTAAAAAATTTAAAAATATGGAAAACAATTGCTATATTGTAAATTGTAATATGTTATTGATTAATAGCAAATCAAACTAAAACAATCTATCTTTATTTATTATTAACATATATTTACTATATATATATATATATATATATATATATATATATATATATATATATATATATATATATATATATATATATATATATATATATATATATATATATATATATATATATATAAATTAGATTATATTGAGGTCAAAGCTTTAAATTTTAATTAAAATATTAAATTTTGTCCAAACACTTTTGTAATTAAGCTTAAACCAAACATATTTAATTTTATTGTTTTTTTAATTGAAATGGGTGCTTGGAATATTATTTATTATTTTTTTATAATTTAATAAATGTTTTTAATAAATAAAATATTATAAAAATATACACACCATACTTACTTCTGTAAAATTCACCATTTAATACTAGTTAGGGATAATTTGGAAAAAATTGCTATAGTCTTCATATTATGGTAAGAATAAGAATAAGTGCGCAGAATGTCAAAATTTTCATACACAATTGTTTATCCTAAAGTATCTTTTAAATCCCAGATTTATAGTGGTAACAAAACGTGATGAAGAGTTGCAAAGCAAATCGTCGAATTAAAGGTTTTGGACTCTTTGATCCGACCGCCTTTGCTTGAACATCATACAAAATTTTTGTTCTTACTTCAACCATCGAGACTAAATAATTTAATAACAATTTCACCCGCAAGTCTTCATCTCACCTTTTTTACAATTGCGATGGTTCCTTAAAAAAATACCTAAAAGAAACTTTCCGTCAAGCAGATCAAGTACATACGTTTTTCTCTTAATACCAAAAAATCCTTTAGGCTGGATGGTATACCAGCAATCGTCTTAAACCTATGTTCCTAAGTTTGCACCCATCTTAGCTAGCCTATTTAAAGTTTCTTGTCTCCAACAACAAATTAAATATTTTTCTTGTAAATATTAGAGAAGCGTCAATCGTAAATGATTTGATTACAGTAACCGTATCGTTTATGAATATTGAACGATCGAATCCCGTACGCTCGCCTTGATCGAATCACTACCCGACTGAAAGACGGAAAGTAAGGTAACGAATGAAGTTGTGTTGTCTGGTTGGTATCAAAGGGCTCGCCTCTACGCGATAAATTTTCTTAGACAAAAAAGTATATGATGTCCATAATGCCCTGAATAAAAAAGGTAGACGCCAATTCATATTTTATATCAGTTATTTTTCCACCAGTTTAAAAAATGTGTACAGACCTTAATGTAGATTTAACAATTCCCTGTATCTGCGAACGACAAGACACACCTTACTTGACTTTTCCAGTCTTTCACTCAACGATTATTAAAAAATAATTGTTATATAATATTTTAATTTTAATTTTAATTTTACAGATTTTAATGAGTGGTTTGTCGACAATTATATGTTATCCTTTAATCTTAGAGCACCAATTTCCTATAACCTAAATTATATAAATAATTATAATTTTGCCCTAAACAGGTCTTGCCACATATAATTTTGAAATTTGGTGCCTGCACAGAAATACTTCCCTTACACTATTGCTTGCAAAAATAGTATAATAGTATTTACAGAGAATAGTAAATACTAAAATTGCAAAATTGCTAACAATTATTTTTTAACAGGTCACTAAATTTTAAAAAGCAGCAACGGCAAAAAAGCTTTTTAAGCTAAATGTTAAAAAAGGCTAATTAAGATCTACCATGAAAAAAGGTTGCCTAAATAGATTAGTATTATTATAATATATTTATAGAAATATGGTAAGAGATTTTAAAATTTATTAAACCGATTTGCCAACAAAAAAAAAGATCGTTTAATTTTACCATTTGGTTTTAGATTGTATTATTTTAAGTTAATTATTTCAAATAATTGTTATCTGATGTTTTATTTTTCTTATTGCCCTGTTTATTCTTGGCTTTTTTATACAATCCACAGTTTATATACACCTACATTAAACATATAAAAGTATTCGTAAATAAAGTAATTAAGATAGATCCCCATATTTTTCTTATTTTAATCTTATCCAATATACTAAATTTAAAATTGTAAAAATGTTTGGTTTGTATTTTATTATTACCATAAAAAGATTAATAATCCCATTTTTTTTCATTGATTTCATAAATATGTAAACCTTTGAAAATTGGTAAAACATTTAAATTATCCCAAATATTTTTTTTAGACGATAGACGATATTTAAAGATTTTACTCTCAGGGGAGGGAATTGAAACAGATGCTCTCCGCTTAAAAATAAATCTCATTTAAGGGTATATTTTTATTGAAGGATCAAAAGGCAAAATTTTTTACCAAAAAATTACCTTTGCTTTTTTAAAATTTTTATGTTGCTGTTTTCTTAGTTATATATTTAAAAACCTTGCAACCTTAGCCGTTTTAAATTTTTTAAAAATTAAACAGGAAAAAAAGTAGGATTTGTATGAACAGATAATTTTGTCTTTTCCGTTACCAAGAAATGACTGCCTATTTTAGTGAAATTTTAAAAACTTGAAATATCAAAAAGGGTTTTAAAGGTTAAAATTAAATAAAAATATGGAAAACCAATCAGAAAAGTTTAAAGAAAAACACATTTTTTAAAGCGATAAGCTTACAATGCAGGCGGTATTTTTAAAAATCGCTCTTTTCACATCTGAATTTCAATACATATAAGCACATGGAGTGTAAAATAATAAATAACCTATTTAAAAGAATCCCCATCGATCTAGTTCTACTTTCCAAGTTAAAAGTAACTCATCGTTTTTACCCATTAATATCCAGAGCTTAAATAAATATGTGTAACGGACAAGACAAAGATGGTAACAGACTTGACATAAAAACAGTGTTGTTCAAGTAATAAACTTTATTTATGAATTACAATGCTGAAAAAAAAATTGTATTAAATCATTAGTAGTATAACCAAAATTAAAAATATATTTTTTTGCAGGGCAAATACAAAAAAAATTTCAAACGTTTAGAAAATCAGATTTGGTTAAACACAGCTTTTGCGTCATATTTTTTAAAACTTTGGAAGTAGTTTTAATAATTTTTTTTTTCGTTTTTTATAATTTTCTTATTATTTATTGACTTCCACTGGTAAACTCTCATGGTATCATTTCTTGTTGTTTCAGGTATTGTTAAATTGTAGGACCCCTCAATAATTTTGTCTTAGTCTTTTGTATCAATGAGTCTTACAAAAAACAGTTTATTTAAAATAAATTTAAAATTATCATGTTTTATACAGGCGCAAGTCTCTCTATCTTTCGGTTTCGCCTGGACAACCCAAAATGGTTAATATTTATAAAAGGAGGTAAATGAAGTAAATGTATTATTTTAGGATTTTTGTTTATCAAGCTAAAAACCCTTTTTTAAACTGTGCAAAAGCAAGCACCTTTGCATTTTTATTTTGTTCTTCACAACATAGTCGCATTTATCAGAACAAATTCTAGATATCTCTGGATTTTCAAAAAACAGTTTTACATCCTGTTTAATTTTTTCGTTTACATACTTTTATGTTTTAAAAATTTCGTTTTCCTTTTATAAATTTTATTTTGTCTCTATGCCACTAAATGTTTAATTTTTTTGTGTATTATATATATTTTTTAAAATGTCTTTAGAAAAAAAAATTTGAATAATTTGTTTTTCTCTTATATCTTTTAAATTAACATCCTTAACATTTTTTTCCAATTAATCCTTAAGGGCCACTTCAAATAGCAATTGACATTTGACATCTTGAGGTATCTCACGCCCCTTTAATATATTGTTCACTTTCGTAAGAGGTGAATTAATTGGATACGCCTGATTTTCTTTAGTTTTTTTTTCCGGAGTTTTATCTTTGTTATCTTTTATTTTTTTCGCATGTACCCCTTCGTATTTTTTCTGTATTTTTCCTTATCTCTTTTAAGTCTTTTGATTTGCTTCTTCGCATTATTTAGTTCAGCACGTAGTTTTCTAAGTTCTTTTTTAGAATATTCACTGTTATGCCTTGGATTTTGTAGAAACATAGCAACAGGAGTGTTAAAACCGGAAGGAGTATTTGTGGATATTTTTAAATTATCTAAAAAGTGGGGATATTTCTGGAAACTTACATGTTTCTGGCATTTCAACCATTAAGTTATCATCTGGAAAAAATACGTTAGCAAAATTGTCTTCCACGTTTTCGTTTTCTTGATCTGAATCGGAAGGTGTTCGATTTACAACTTCTTAAAAAACTTTTTTCTTGTTTCTATAACTTCTTTGGTAATTTCTCCATTTTTTCCTTTGAATGTTCTGATACTTTTTTTTTAATTTGCTTTATATTGGGTATCTTATCTTAGCTTTTCTTTTCCTTTCTCGGACCTTTAGTTTAACTAACTCTTTTTTTCAGTACTCAAATATTTGTCTATATTTTCTCATTTTTTGTGTTGCACTTCTTTCCGAGTATTTAATTTTAATTTTAATTAAAGGTGCATTTTTTAAAATTTTGTTTTCTTGTCCCGCATTAGGATTAGTTGGTTTTTTGTTTATCTCCTTAAAATCTTTATTACTTGAAAGTTCTGTCTTCTGCAGTTTTTCAAAATTAGTCTTATTTTCATTCTTGTTTTTCAAAATGGTTGATAGCACTTTCTTGTTGTCTAGATTTGTATTAACTTTTTTTATTCTCCTCTCCTTAAATCTTTCGATAGCGTCCTTTTTATCATTTCGCAATCTTTCAATCAAAGCCTGTTTTTTGTCTTCGTCCATTCTACGACTAAACATTTAATATACTTATTAATATCTAATACTATGTCAAGTCCGTTAGAGTCTTATCAATTCCGTTGCTTATAATTTCGGTAACGGAATTGACAAAAAAGTGATAACGGACTTGACAAATTTAACAAATTTGCATTGTACGCGAAACCTCTTTGTGAAATCCGATTTATTTTTAGGTTATGTTTTAGAGGTATATGCACAAATTTTTCCCAAAACTATAAGAATTTGAAGGTTTTTGGTATAAAAAAAACATTGCAACAGAAAAGACGGACAAAAACTGGGTAAAACATTCATTTTTATTAAAAGATTTAACCTAATAACACACAAAAAAATATTTTTTTTACCTTTTTACCGGGAACAGCAGTTCTTCTGTTTGCACTTATAAACAACTACTAAATGTACATGGTTGCCAAGATAAAGAGTCGCGAAAATGCCAAACGGAACTTGACATCGCTACCGCGGACAATAATAAAATTGAAAATACTTTATTGTACAAATATATATTTTTTTTACAGTTGTACATTTAAAAAAAAATGATCAAGAAATAAATATAAAACAATACTTTCTAAAAAAATTATACTAAATTATAGTATTATGGCTCAATCATATTAAAATGTCCTGTGGACAGGTAACGGAACTTGACAAATCTTTAAAATATCGTTAAAAACTCTGTTTTTTTTTATTAACAAGCTAAATTTGAAGTTTAAATTATGAAAAAAAAAACCCATTTTGGATTATATGGACAATAGTACAGGAGTAAAGCTTTTAAATTTGAAAATAATTACAATGGATTGCCTATTTTGCACAGTGGCCTATTAACAAAAATATTCCGTTGCTGTTTAGTGACATTTACGGCCGAGTGATGATCGCGTTGTTAAATTTAGCAATAGACTTACGGCCGAGTGATGATCGCGTTGTTAAATTTAGCAATGGACTTAGCAGTTTAGAATGTTTAACAAAACGTCATTATCATTGTTATTCAATTATTTTAGTAGGCAACCTGTTAAAATCTGACATTTTGTTAAACATTCTAAACCGTTGTTACCTTTTAACAATTTGCTAAGTTGACAACGGTTTAGAATGTTTAACAAAATGTCAGATTTTGACAGGTTGCCTACTAAAATCATTGAATAACACTGACAATGACGTTTTGTTAAACATTCTAAACTGCTAAGTCCATTGCTAAATTTAACAACGCGATCATCACTCGGCCGTTAGCAATTGTTAAAAGTTAACAACGGTTAGGAATGTTTAACAAAACGTCATTGTCAGTGTTATTTAATGATTTTAGTAGGCAACCTGTCAAGATCTGACATTTTGTTAAACATTCTAAATCGTTGTTAACTTTTAACAATTGCTAAGTCCATTGCTAAATTTAACAACGCGATTATCACTCCGCCGTTAGACTTGTTATATCATTGGACGTGTGTGGTATGCTGACTTTTGTGAATAACCAATAAGACTGCTTCTGTTCAACACGTGTTAATCGTGCTGTGTAAATACAAATATTGCAGCGGTAAAATGTAATAAAAGTCCAAACACGGTATATAAAGGGTGTTTTTTAATTGAGTACCATACTCCAGGGTGTGAACTATTGGGTTATTTTAAAAAGAAAAGTAAATACCATTATATGTCCTAAACCTCTTAATTTTTAGGCTTCTTATATTTTGTGAAATTTGGTAGGCACCCACTATCCGAACACTTTTTTTGGACAAAAATCAATTTTCTACTTCTAACAGTGACGTTGACGTAGGCATGATATTAATGTTTGAATAAAAAACGGTCCAACTCTGATTTTTTAAATTTTATTTTAAAAATCACGATAATATTAGTAAAACTTTAAATTTAAGTTCTTAAATTTAAAGCGACATGACAAGAGAAAACAAACAAAATTAATTTTAATTTTTTAATCAAAAACGGTGCGTCAGTACGAAAGTAAGTCATGGACAAAATTTGCTCCAAAATAGATGGAAATTAATTTTTGTCCCAAAAAAAGTGTTTTCACGCATGGTGGGTGCCGACAAAATTCTGACAAAATATCAAACGCTTGAAAATTAGGAGGTTTCATATATATGTTGATATTAACTTTTCTTCTTAAAACCACCCAAGGTTTAACACTCTTAAGTATTGGCACTTGATTAATAAACACCCTTTATATATTATTTTAAAATTATATTTTAGAAAGTTTAAATAATTTTTAATAAACGTTAACTAAAAAGAACATAAATTCAAACAAAAGTAAAAAAGATTCAGTCAAACGTAACAGTACTGGGAACGACAGTCACGCCTTTATTCAAAATTATAAATTAAACATGATACCAACAACAGTCACAATAGCACACCATCAGCAACCTAACAACAACGCCAATGACACGTCAAGTTTATAAATTGTTAAAAATCTTTTTACACTTTAAAGCACTTTTTATAAAATCATCCCATACTTTATTTTATTATGTATTTCTTGTCTGCACCACACAAGGGCCTAAAATGGATGGTGTGAAAAAGGGCACGTGACTTCTTTTTTCAAGTAGATTCTAAATCAAGTTTTCTTGTATTTTGCCGGTCTTGCTTGTTTAAGATAAACAAAGGGTGTATTCGGATCTATTGTCTTTTTTGTTCAAAGGGTAGGAAATGTCGAAGGTTTTAGGCATGGGAAGGGTATAAATCAGTTTTAGCAGTAAATAATAAAGTAAATTTGTGTTTACTCAAAAATCTAAAAAAAATATTTATAGTAGCGTCAATGAAGCATTTTAGTTGAACGTCCTTAAGAATAGCTCCAATTTTGAAATTTTTATATTAATATTTTGATTTTTTAAATTATTTTAAATTAGAAACCTTTTAAAACAATTTTTTATATCGCTGTAATTTTTTAAATATTAATTTTTGTCATTTTTGCACAAAATCTTTTTGGTAAATAATAAAATTTCTTAAATAAATAGTTGTATCATAATTTTTCGTATTTTTCATAGTTTCGAAGATATCGTGAACTTCAATTTCTGGGACCAGAAATTTCACTCAATTTTCGGACTGTTATAATTGCTTATAATATACTTTTTATATAATAGTGACATAAAATAAATATACAAAATTAAAAATATATATATTTCTTTGGGATTTAAACAACTCTAAGAAACGATTCTACACTAGATATTTAAGAAAATATGATAAAATTTAAATAAATAAAATTATATAAAAAGTTATTTATCAGTTTTTTAAAAATATTTCATTAAATCTTTAAAATTTTCTGCTTTATTCACTTATACAAAAAATATCAAATTTAATTTTTATTTATGTTTTGCATATTGAACATTTTGTCTTCTTCAAGTGGTGGGTGGTTATCGCAGTCACTGCAGCTGCAACCCCTGCAAGCCGGTGAGCAATGAAGGCCACTTTTTCTGCAGCTAATGCTAAACTGCATCCTGTTTTGCAGGAGCAAAATATGATTTTTTAGACGTTTTTAGGTGCTGCTGGTTGCGTCTTTTTTACTGGTTTTAAATAATCATCTTTTTGCCAACCCCATTTATTGAAGGAATTAAAGAATTAAATTTTCATTGCTGGACGGTTTTTTTTAACTACTCAAAAAAGGAAATATTAAAAAAATATATTTTATTTATTGATGTATTCATACTTTTTTAACAAAGTAACTTTATTATAATTTTTAATAATGATTATATATTTCGTGCAGCGCCTGAAACTTCTATCGTTAAAAATCAAAAAGATGGAGTACATTTCAATGAAGGTGTAATTGTATACTCACAATATATAGTGCTAAAACGGCCAAAAACGTTTATAGCATTAGCTTTATATGATAAAAATGTACAACTTCATTTACTACCTCCGACAGAGAATGCAGCAAAACAACATATCAAAAGAGTCCACTTATAAGTCCAGCATTAAAAATTAATTCTTTTATCCCCGAAGAATTGGGTTGGCAAAAACGATTTTTTTAAAACCAGAAAAAATAACGGAACCAACAGCACCTAAAAACTCCTTAAAAATTATATTTTGCTCTGCAAAACAGGATGCGGTTCAGCATCAGCTGCAGAAAAAGTGGCCTTCATTGCTCACCGGCTTGCAGCGTTTGCAGTGGATGTGACTGCGATAACCACCCACCACTTGAAGAAGATAAAATATCCAATACGCAAAATATAAATAAAAATTAAATTTCATATTTTTTGTATATGTAAGCAGAAAATTTTAAATTTAATAAATATTTTTAAAATCCCTTGATAAATCCTCTTTATAAAATTGCATTTATTTAAATTTATAAATCTTTCTTAAATATTTAATATAGAATATGCTTCTTAGAGTTGTTTATATTCTAAAGAAATATATAAATTTTTAATTTTGTTGTGTATATTTATTACAGTCCGGAAATTAGGTAAAATTTCTGCTTTTAGAAATTAATAAATTATTATAAAACAATTTTTGTAGAAAATTTTATGATTTACAAAAAAGATTTTGTGTAAAAATGACAAACATTGATTTTTAAAAAGTTACAGCGATTTAAAAAAAAATGTTTCATTTAGATATCATAAATATTGTTTAAACAATTTAAATATTTGTTTGCCTTTGCTAAAAGTTTCTGATTTTGAAAAATATGGAAAAACAAAATTTTAAAAAATGTATCAAAATCGGAGCTGTTCTTGAGGACTTCCAAATTTTGGCAGATTTATGCATTCCTTGACGCTACTATTAGTAGGATAGTTATAAAATGAAGATTTATAACCATTAAACATTTGTAAAGAAAAAAATAAAACAATAATTTAAATTGAATATATAAAACCAAAGTCAAGTTTTTTATTTCAGGGTTACCTATACAGATGGGTCACGATCTCATGTTCGTTAAGATTACCTGTATAAAACAATTAAAATATTTTAAAACAGAAAATAGTATAAATAAGTGACCGTATCAATACTCGAGAGCTCAGAGTGAGCATAACAAGTAGTAGGATTGTGGGGCCGGTAACCGGCTACCCCCATGCGGAGGGGGAACGACCGTACTAAATTTAGCGGATTGATATTGTACTTTATACTGGGTGCTACTAGCCTTGTAAGTTCTCTTTATACACGACCAAGTTCCCTTGGTTTAATTGCCCCAAATAGTAAAGGTTCCAATTGGATGCTACTTCGCTAAGTGTAATGTACCACAAAAGGTAGAGTAACGGTATACGTTGTCCGAAAGGATGGAAACTCGTATATGCCATGTGACAATATTAATAAATAAACAATGTAAGTAACTGCAAAGAAACGTTTTTTTTTAATATTTTTTTATTAAATTTGTCAAATATTTATAGACATACCTAAAATTTTATACTGCCAATATTAGCAGGAAATAAAATGCAGGTTTTATGTAAATTATTTCTAGGTAAGTTGAACTTAAACACTTTTTAGTGCGCGAGTTTTAAATTATAAATAACAAACATAAATCCTTGCATTTATTGCTTTTTTAAACCTAGAAGTCAACAATAAAACAATATATTATTTTTAAATTATTAAATAACACATTGCGATATATATACAAAAACCAACTTAAACCTTTATCACCAAAATTAATAACGACAAAGTAAATAACACTTAGCTATTTAGGAGGCTAGTAAATTTAGTTTCTTTTTTATCTTGGGCCAGTTAACAGAAGGTTATAGACTAGTTACACTAACCGTAAGAAACCGTAGAGGTATTAGGTGAATTAATAGGCGGTTTATTAACATGAGACCTAAAGATTTTAAGGTTTCAAAAAAGAGAAAAGACTTCTGCATGTATTGGATAACACATTTTAGACATAGTGGGACTAAAAAATAAATAAACTGAAAAATTAAGAACCTTCACATTAAGGGGATGCCTAAAGGATTCACTCTTTTGGAAGCTGCTTAAAACGAAATTATATTGGTTTGTTTTTAGGACTACAAGCTGTAAAATACCTTTAAAACAGCGACAGATTACCCACAACTCATAGGTAGGCAAAAGAAGGAAGCTTTCTTATAAGAGCTGGTCAATAGAAAATTAAACGAATTTTTTTAATGCAAAAGACACTATTCCATACTCAGTATTTACAGATTAGAAGGCAACAAAAAAAGTCGTCACACGACCTAATGCAATGGTTAGTAATGATTTTGTTCGGTTATACACCTTTTAAGGGGTTACATGGGTTTCGTCGGGGAAAAATGGCCTTCTTCAACAATTTATTTTTCATGTAAAAAATGAAATCTTTCACTTAAATTCTGTACTGTCATAAAAATACACATTTGACAAAGAAGTTCTGAAATTTTTGTGAAAAAATATTAAAAACTCTGCCATTGTGACGTCATTTCCGGCGCCCCCTATGCGTCCGCGTTGGCAGAAGAACTTCTTAAAGGATCATCTGAAGTGGAAAAAAAAATACGTTTTAGTTAAGACCACAAACTAGGACTTGGACAAAGGAAAAAAGAAAAACGTAAAAATTGGATTTTTGGCAGAACTTTTTCCAAAAAATGAAAATTTTGGTAAAAATTTCCCTATATTTTGTTTTTAAATATGTAGTTGTAATCGAAAAAAAATAAGATCTTTTGTCCAAGTCCTTGTGAATTGTTTCTCGAAGACCTGTGTAAAATTTTATGAAGATCGATTAAGTAGTTCTCGAAAAATTTTGCCAACCGACTTTGAAAACATAGTTTCGAGATAAACGCGTTTGAAGTTTTGAGTGATAATAAAAGTGGGATTTTTTTAACTTACATTAAATTGTTTGTGATTGGGAATAGTTTTCGAAAGCTCTCCGCATCCGCTAGTAGTTGCCCTTAGAGAGTGAAAGAAATGGACAAAAAGGACGAACTAACAATAGACGAGCAGCTGCAAGGCATACCTGCGGCGCGCTTAGCCTAGGTGGCCTCAAGCGCTCGACTTTGAATCTGAAGGCTGTATCTTCGAAACTATAACTCGGATCAATTTGAAAATTTTCTCTTGATATTTAAATAAACAAATGCAGATTTTATTGACTTTTTTCTCAAATATTGTAAAAAAATTTTAACCACAACTTACCTAAATGGGTTGGGCGGTTCTGGCAGTCTATAGCAATACATGAATTTTTTGCCATTAATGCAAAAACATATATTTTTATTTCTTTGTAAGTTACGACTTCTTATATTTACGGCACAGTTTTAACAGTCGCTTAATTTAGTAAAGTAGCCCTGTAAAAAATATTGTTTTGTTAAATAGTTTTAGATTTAAAAAAGTCTTTTATGGCCAGTATACCCTTAAATTTAAAATTTTAAGTTTTAAATCATTTGCATTCGTTTGTTAGTTGAAAAAATATTCTAGAATTTTTGTTTAAAAGTGTAATATCAACTTTATTTTTTGTAAAAAAATAGGATAACCCCTTCATAATAAAACATACATTTAACATAATTGAAATTAATCTGCAGGTATGCTATAATAAGATTAATTTTTCTATATTTTTGGGTAAATAAAAATCAAATAATATAAATCTTTTGGCTCTTTATATTACAGTTCACTTATAAAATATCTAGGTAAATTTTCTTATGGGCCATGTTTAATTTGGTTTTTATTGCACCCTTTAATTATTTTTTATTCTGCATTGCCCCTTGTTTTATTATAATGTACACCATTTTACCCAGCGTTTATTTCGCTAAAAAGAATTTACTGACCTAATTTTTGTTTTAAATGAGTTGTTACTCCTGATTTTGGGTTATTACGTTTTTAAATTGCCGCTTATTATACCTTCCATAGCGGAATATTTTGGCTTAAATATATTGTTTTAATAGGATGTACGTCAATTTGGAAAAACAAAAATATGGACCTAAAAATTCTAAAAATTTTTAAAATTTTAACGCAAGAAAAGGGTAAACCCGGAATGTTTTTAAAATTTAAAAAAAGTATTTTGAAAGTTTTGGAATTTTTTTACCAAAATAGGCCTTTATTATGCAAAAAAACCCATCCCTTTTGAAAAAAATTTAAAAATTTTTAATTTTGGCCAAATGGCCGGGGATTTTTTCTCCCCCTTAAATCTTTAAAAAATCGTTAAGGGGACTATTTTATTGTAAGGCCCTAATTTTTACAATTAAAGGATTTTAAAAGAAAGGGGTCTTTAAAAAGTTACTTTTTTTTTTTTCTTTTTTATATAAAAAATACCAAAATTTTTTTCTAATTTGGCCTTCCACTTTAAAATTTTTTTTAAAATTAAATTTTATTTTTTTGGGTATGGGGGTTTAATTTAAACTTTTTAAACAAAATTTTCAGTTTTTTGGGACTTTGATAATTATAATTAAACAATTAAAAAAAAATTTTAATTAACACTCCCCTTTTTTTTTTGAATTTTTTCTGAAAACATAGTTTTTGTTTTTTTTATTTTTTATTTTTAAAGGCTATTCATGTTTTTACAAAAACCCTACCGGAAAAATTTTATACTACCCTCGACTAAATTGTTTGTAATTGAAATGGCCTATTAACTTCCAAGTCGGAATATGATTAAATATTGTTATAAATGATGTACGCAATTTGAAAAATACAAACTGAAAATATTGGCTTCTTAAAAATTGCTAAAAATTTTTAAATTAATTTTCAGTTAATTGTTAATAAATTTGAATAAGTCTTAATTATCAAAGAATTGTTAGGTTTGAAAGTTTAGGTAATCAGATGTCCTAGAAGCAATCAGGAAGACCAGGATTGATGAACTTTAGTAACTGTTTATAAATATAGATTAAGTATTATTTAATGAGAATATGTTACCGTCCAATTTATTAAATTATCAGGTATTATGTATACAATAACCTCTGAAAATATCATATATAAAAAAATGTCCCAAAAGGGGCCCAAATGGCCCTCAGAGCCCGGAAATCCGTTTTCAACTAATTTGGTCAATATTTCCGAAATATGATCTACGCAATTCGTGTTTGGACGAAAATGAAGAGCAGTTTATTAGCTGCAAAAATAATTCCCATCACTTTTGTAAAAACTTATAGTTCTTGCAATAATCAGCCATAAATGCGCCGAGTATTTTTACCTACCCAAATTTGAAAGATGCTTTAAGCTACTTACACTTAAACGGACAGACTAATTTTTAAATAACTCACGTAAAAATGCATATTTTTGCATGATTCAAAGGTTACATGAAAGAAGTAACTTGTAGCAATATTATTTTGTTACTGTTTTGTTTTTTTTTTTGTTTTTTTTAGAATATTAAAAACTCGAGCCAAAGTTAGTTTTTGCTCGATAATTTGACGCTTCCTATCAATCTGTTCATATTTTTTTTTTTAAAAAGTAATTTTACCGATTCCTTTTGGATGATGGGGCTTTGGGAAAGGGGTTAAATCCCTTCAAATTAAATCTTTTTTCGAGTCTTTAACAAAGTGCTGTTTGGATAATTTAGCTTGCCATTATTCATTGGGGGGTACCCTTAAACCCACACTTCTATGCATTTATCATCACAACGCCCTTTTACTCGGATTTTGTTATAAATAAAACATTTCATCGAACTAGAATTTGCTTTCACTTTCATATTTTGCACAAAAATAAAAGGCAACAAATTAAAACTTTCCTACAGAAATAAATGATTTTATTGAACCTGGAATAACAAAAATAAAAACCCTTACGTTGTCCCCCAAAAAAAGGAAACGGGAAAAAACTTAAATATTGCCCCGTTTTCTCAAAAAGAGTTTTGTCTAAAAACTAAAATAAAAAGAAAAGCAATTTTTTTACACTTTTACATCTTCTTGATTAATAAATGTATGCATATAAAATCTTTTTCTATTTACAAAAATTGTTTATGGTCCTTGAATATTTATAAATTTCCCCGATAGACCCGAGCATTTTCAAAACTCCGGAAAAAAAAAAAAAAACCACCCTAAGAAAAACACGTTGTTTATAAAAAACACAAATATATGTATTAAATTTTTTGCGAAATGTATTCAACCCCTTCCAAAGCTTCATAATTCAAAAGAATTCGGTAAATTACTTTTCATAAAGAAATATGAACAGATTGATAGAAGGGTCAAAATATCAAACAAAAGTGCCCTTTGGCTCGAGTTTTTAATATTCTAAGAAACAAAAAAGGAAACAGTAACAAGATATTATTGCTCCCGTTCCTTCTTTTTATGTAAATTTTAAATCATGAAAAAATATGCATTTTACGTGAGTTATTTAAAAATTGCAAAACCCCTTTCGAGATACGGGGCAGGTGAAAAAATACTCGGCGCATTTATGGCGGTTTTTAAAAAAAAACTATCAAATTTTGACAAAAGTGATAGGAAACCATTTTTGCAGTTAATAAACTGCTTTTCATTTTCGTCCAAATTCGAATTGAATAAGTGTCATATTTCGTGAGATGTCGACCAAATTAGTTGAAAAAACGGATTTACGGCCTCTTGAGGGCCATTTTCAGGCCCTTGCGGACATTTTTTTATATATGATATTTTTAGAGATTATTGTATATGTTAGACTTATATGCCGGGAATTCGTCCATTCGCCGAAATAAATACTTAGTTCGCGAAATGATCAAAGCCAAATGATCGATTGCCGAACATAGTTCCCCATTTCGGTAGCTGTTTAAACTGTTTTTCATTTCGCGAACTGTTACCCGGGTTGTTCAAATGCCGAATAAGATATATTTCGGCGGATTATCATCAGCTGGTCGCTCGAACATGAAAAAAATATATATATTTAATGTTTGCCTCTCAACTAGAAATTTACCCGATGATAGCTTATGTGCAACTATGAATAAATATATATGTCAG
Source organism: Listronotus oregonensis (assembly GCA_019359885.1). Lineage (NCBI taxonomy): Eukaryota > Metazoa > Arthropoda > Insecta > Coleoptera > Curculionidae > Listronotus > Listronotus oregonensis. Next base: position 72,560 of record JAHBCN010001064.1, read on the forward strand.
CTGGCTGTACCTCGTTACGAAAAACATTTTAAAAATAATAAGAATAATTTAGGATACGTCATTTCCTTCCAGATAAAAATTTGTAAGCTGATTGTCAATATGTCAAAGTATCAGCTGACGGTTTTTGCACAGAGATACAGCCAGCTGACAAATATATTTATTTATAGTTGCATATGTTGGGCAAAGCAAAAACGGCATTTGGGAAAGGAAATGTGGCCGTTCGGTCGCCCAAAAACAGTTTTTGTGCGTGTTTCAAAATAAAAAGCCGCTTTGGTTACCAGAACAAACCCATGACCGACTAGAGCTTAGGGCTTTTGAATTTGTCTTAATTATTTTAGAATTTAAAACAAAATTTTAAAACATATTAAAAAAAAAAAACCGGGAATATATAATTACACTTTTAAAAAATTGATAATTTCCCTATCATATAAAAAATTGTAAAAACATTTTATTAATAACAACCTAGTCGGTCATGGTTATTTCCCTGGTAAGCAAAGCGGCTTTTTTAAACACGCGTTCTGGTCTCCCTTAAACGGCCGAAAAGCAATATTTCGGGCACTTGTCGACCCCAAACCAAATTCACCCTCAAAGGCCTTTTGGGTTGGGGAAAACCTTTTACGGTAAATTTTTGGGGAAATTTTTAAAAAAATTTTTCCTTTGGCTTTCCCTTTAAAGCCTTTATCATTTGGTTTTTTTAAATTTTAATATAAAATTTTAAATAAAATTCAGTTTAAAAAAAAATTGTGGATCATTTAAAAGTTTTATTTTGCCCCTGCTTTCCCAAGAGCTTTAAATAAAGTAAAACCCCTTTTATTGCGAATTGGGATTTAATTAAGTAAATGATAACAATTTTTTTTAACCCCCCGGTTTTTAATTTCTAATTTAAAAAAATTAACCATTTAAAATTTTAAAACCCAATTTGGGAGGAACTGGCATAAAAAAAAGGGGTTTTCAAATTCCCTTTTGCCCGACCCAAAAACCCCAAATACTTTAAAATTTTTTAAAAACCCCAAAGCGTTTTTTTAATAACCCTTTTAAAAAAAACCTTTGGAAAGGAACCCATTTTTTCTGTGAAATTAATCAGATATTGAATTACTTTCAACCACAGTTTAAGTCGTCACTACGAAAACGGGTATTACACAAGAGAATCAGGAACTCTTTCTTAGACGTCCTGATACATCAACGGGATATAGCACTTTTCTAGGCTATAAAGAGATAACTTTTCAGCGATATGGAGCACGGACCATAACACATTTACACTTCTACGGCTATTCGACACCACCAATACTCTACTTAATCTTCTGTACTGTCTTATGGACTAAAGCGAAGGGCTTGAGAGGAGGGTTTACCCGCGTTGCTGGGAGGAGAGGGGGTTACCTGGTTTCTGGAATAGCAACCCTGTTTTTTCGGTTAACAACACAAAGAAAACAGCTTATCTCTTGAGTTATTTTTAGATGTCAAAAAACAGACGCTGTTTATATTTAACAAAGATTATAAAATACGTTTCAACTTGAATAAATATATTTTAAATATGTCAGGGTAATAATTATAACTTAAGCTATGCGTTGTTTCTACAACACTGCAAATTAAAAAAAAAAATTGTGACAGCCCAACCCGATCTTCAGGTTCACACCTTTGTTTACTGTACTAGTTTAAATTTTTTAATTTTATTAATAATAATTTAAGATAAATATTTTAAGAAAAGTTGTTATTTCTTAAAAGTTAAAGGATTAAACTAATTTTGCAAAAAAAAGTTAGAAATTTGTCAGTTTTACGCAGTCAAGCAATAAGGCAGATAAAAATACATAAATGTATTTTTTTAAATCCTTAAAGCACCTGTTTACCAGAATATTTTTATAACATAATATAGAAAATATAGAACTTATATTTAAAAAAAATATATAAAGGTAGAATTTTTAAAATTTTATCCTTTGCGCCGTTGCAGCGTTATGCCTTATAAACGTACTTAGGAGTGATTTTGGCATGCTGAAGTGCCGTAGTGCCACCGTAGGTGCAATCCTGCTATACGACCATTGCCAAAATTCGTTATACTTTGTAACGCTACGCTACACTCTGGTAGGCCCTTGACCATTTTATTCGATCAGTGGCGTAAATTTTGAACATCTTTATTATTTTTGTTTTTATATTAACACAATTATGAAAAAATTAAATCTAGTAAGTATGCTTTTGAATATATATATATATATATATATATATATATATATATATATATATATATATATATATATATATATATATATATATATATATATATATATATATATATATATATATATATATATATATATATATATATATATATATATATATATATATATATATATATATATATATATATATATATATCAAATAACTATATATATTTATTTCATTATTTATGAGAATGTATTAACAATTTTAGTTTATAAATAAAACTCTGTCTATACCAATGACTTTTAATGCAAAAACTTATATATCAATAATACAATATAATAGGTTACAAAATAACACACCGGTATTTTGTTGGTTTCAGAATAAATGAATTTAAAATTATTATTGTCAAAAAGCAAAAACCAAAATAAAAGGTTAATTTAATAATCCGTGTTGCCACCTCTACTCCTTATGCAAGCTTCAATTCGCGTTGGCATGCTTCTTATTAAATTGTCAACACTGTCTTGGGGTATGTTTTCCCATTCTACTAACGCTGGAGTCAATAAGCTGTGCGACATTTCCTGGATTGTTTTGACGTGCTCGAATCCTTCTTTTGAGCTGGTTCCACAGGTGTTCGATAGGATTTAGGTCTGGTGAACATGCAGGCCACTCTAAAACTGTGACATCTTCCGTTTCAAGACATTCTCGAGCCACTCTACTGGCATGGGGAGGTGCATTATCGTGCATGAAGATAAAATTATCCCCAATTGCAGCTCTCCAAAGCCTAACGATTGGTTCTAGCACTAAATCAACATACCTCCTACCCGTTAAAGTTTGTTGAAGTGGTAACAATGGAGTTTTTGTTTCCAGCATAATACCTCCCCAGAACATTACAGTTCCTCCTTTATATCTTGGGACAGATTTGGCAGCCTGGAGTCTCGCTCGTCTTCCTGGAGCTCTGAGAACCCGAATTCGACGGTCATCTGATCTTAGGCCAATTCTGGTCTCATCCAAAAAAAAAAAACATTTTGCCAATTCTCATTTGTCCAGTTTCGATGTTGAAGGCACCAATTTAGCCGGTCAATTTTATTTTGCCTAGATAACTGTGGGACCCGTAACTCTCTCCTACTGTACAACCCCCGAGCGCGAAGTCTTTTTCTAATAGTTTCAATTGAAACGTTCACACCTGTAGCTTCTAGAAGTTGTCGTTGCAGCTCTGGATGAGAAACACTGGGATTTCTTGTAGCAATTTGGCACACAAAGCGGTCCTGTTGTTCAGTTGTGACTCCCTGACTACTTTGTCTGGGCCTGTTTTTGAGTTCCTAGTTCCAAGTACCTGTCATGTGTTTTCTATACAGCACCCTGTGTAACGCCTACTATCCCTGCTACGTCTCTTTGGGGCATTCCTTGTTCAATAAGAGCAATAATTCTTCCCCTCTGCACATCTGTGAGTCCAACATAAGGCATTTTTGGTTTTTTGGACCGAAATAAAATTACCGAAGAATAAGTGATTTTACTACTGAATACAAAATTCAGAAAATAATAAATCGTGGCAGTCTTTTCTCCTTTTTTATCAGATTTGTTTACAACAAAAGCCTTATCTTAAAATTTTTTCCTTACAAAAGTTAAGTCAGAAATAGAGGTGATTCCATATAAGATTGGTTGGTGTATATATATAAATATATATAAATATATATATATATATATATATATATATATATATATATATATATATATATATATATATATATATATATATATATATATATATATATATATATATATATATATATATATATATATATATATATATATATATATATATATATATATATTGCAAAATGCTGGTAATTTCGAGCATTTGAATTACAAATGAACTTTGGATTTTTTGTTTTAAAAAACTTAATGTAGGTGTAGAGAAATGTAGTTTTTGCTGAATTTTTAGATAAAAAAAATAATTACTCATAAAAATTATTCTTTTTTTATCAAAGCCCATTTAGCCTACTCCCTTTAAAAGGGCACGTATTTGATAATGACCAACTTGATATTACTTCTAGCGATTATAATGGATCAGTATCATTCTGTTTAGGGTAATTATTTTTAACCAAATTTTCATTTTTCGATATTAAATAAATTGCTTGTGTAATGGATAAATAGAATATTTAAAAGTACCACTAAAGGTTTCAAGCTTCTAAGTTGATCCGTTTTTTCACAGCAGTTCGTCAAAATTAAAATTTCGCGCTCCTAAAATTACCAGGTTTTAAATATAGTTAGATCTTAATTTTTTACATTAGATAAAGTAGTACAACAAAAGAACTATTTTCAGTGACAGTTTTTATTAAGAAGTTAGTAGTTGTTCTTTAAAATTAAAATAGGTTTAAAAAGTATGCAATTTTTAACTTTAAATATCTTAAAAATCCTTAACAATAAATACAAAATATGTAAAATACGAATTTTCTGTAAAATACAAAGATCGAAAAATTTACGGAATGTTCTATTTATATAAATAAAAAAGTTACGAGTTACCGATACCTCCGGTAGTGGTACTTGCATTTTTTTTTTTTTGGGTGCTCCAAAATGTTTCTCATATTTAATCCTTACAAACACAAAAGTTTAATGGAATATACAGAGAAGTTCAAAATTTACGCTACCGATTAAATCCAATGGTCAAGCGCCTACCACGTGGTAGCGTAGCATTACAAATTATATAGAATTTCGGCAATGGTTATAAAGCAGGTGTAATAGGATTGCACCTACATGGCATTACAGCACTCCAGCATGTCCAAATCACTCCTAAGTACGTATTTCGTTAATAGTTACTTATACAGATTAGAATATGCATGATTGCTTATAAGGCATAGCTCTGTAACAGCGTACCGGATAAAATTTACAAAAATCTTACAAATCTGCTTTTTTTAAATACAAATTTCACATTTTTTAAATTATTTTTATTGCAACTTTTTTTCCAAAATATATGTAAACTACACTAATTCTGCTATATAAAAAAGAAAACATTTTACCATTAAGTTATTTTTTATCAATATAACTTTAAACTCTCTTATGAAAAAATGTAATTGGTTTTTAAACAATTTTTTACGTCACATATTTGTTTTAAATATATAGTAATATTATGCGATAAAACACAAAACAAAAATATTTTATGAATATTAAAGTTAAATCAAAATCGCGCTTTATATTTAAAATAAATAATGCACTAAAAATTAATGGAGGTATGTCTGTATTTTATAGGTATAAAGTCAATATTTTTCTATATATAAAGTTATAGGCACTCATGATATTTTATTTTTCTGAAGTGCTCTGACGAAAAAAAAAATATGTTGATTGCATAAATATTTGACAGCCTTTGTTACAATAAATATTTTGTTAAACGGGTGCTTTAAAGATGCATAAAAAAGTAATATTAAAGTATGTATTAAAATAAAACTGTGGATTTTCCCTTTTTTTAATAGTAAAATAAATCTTTTAGTTATTTTTTTAGGTGTTTCTTTTTATACATAACCCATTTGTATTAATAATTACACAGGTTTACAACAAAAAATAACCTGACTTTTTGACCGGACCATGGTATTTCTAGGTAATTCGCCGTCCTGAATCTGAACCCGGGGTCAGTTTTTCTCCATCACGTCAGGAGAACAGGATTTTAGGGTCATTTGGAGATCAAAATGGTGATATTTGTGGAAGCGGCCTCGTACAACTTTTCGGACGACCTATTAACTCGATGGGTACCTAAGATCCACAAGAAAGAGCTCTGCGTAGAGCCTAGTGTCATCACGAGAAGTATTCAATTGCAAAAATTTGCATTTTTCAGTCAAACGTTGAACCTAAGTTCTGCTCTGGGTGGATCACGGTCGACCCAAGGAAGTTTAAAGGTGTATGGAAGCCCAATACTGTAGAACAAAATTGTCCAGGCGTGCAGGGCAGCGGGAATCGGGGGATTGGCCCCGCGGAGATTGCGCAATGAATAGTAGGTCAGAGCCGGACTTCCATAATTCTTTGTTACCATCTATAAAGTCAACATCATCAAATGTCAAATTCAAGCATTCACTGCTTTTTTTTATTTTTTGCACAAAATTGTTGGTTATTAAACGATACTACCATAGAATATTTAAAATTATTGTGTAATATTGGATTTTATAACACCTGATATAATATGGAAAGAATAGATGGCGCCACTTTACAGCCTTCTATTTAAATGGTCGATATTTTTGGGAGTTTTGTATTTTTACCAAAAATCTTTGTAAATAAATAAAAACACGACTTTTTAAAAATAAATTTCAAACATTGTATGATAGTTTCATGTACTTATCACCAATTTTGTGATATAAGAAGGGCAAGATAGTGTAAATGAGTTTAATCTAATCCTAAGATTGTGGTTGTACATTAAAAGTGAACATTTTTATAACTGCTTTTTAGGCTTATACTTTTCACTAATAACAAACATTCATGAGACAGAATAACAGTGGTTAAAAATGTTTAGTAACCTTTGGTACCTAGGTATCCATTGTAACAGTAACCGTTAAATATTATGTGTCTACAGTATCTCGAGCTTAAAAAGTTGAAGAGAAAGAGTTGAAGAGAAAAGTGTAAGTTTAAGAAATCAAAAATCTATTTTTTTTAAACAAATACAGAAAAAGCAAAAAGGAACTTTGAATAAAATTGTACTTCTTTTTATTCAATTAGAGGGACCTGTATATATTAAAATTTGCCTGGTCTGCCCAGTATTTAATAATTTTGATCCTTTAAAGGAATGTACTAAATTATTAAATGAAATAAATGTACCTAAATGTAAACCTTATTTCTTTTTAATAATCCACAGAAATACACAAACATTGTGGAAATCATCTAAAAGATAATTAAGATTGCCTTACTGCTATTTCCTATGAAATTTTCATTTTCTATTATTCATAATTGATATATTATTATTTATTCGGTTACCTAACGTTACGTCTTATAAGAAGCACCTAATTTAAATATAAAAAATACTTACCTAAAGTAAAAAATGCCGGGTATGTTACCCTTAGATTTGCAAGACAAAACCATACAAGCTTTAGTCATTTTGTTACGATATTATAAGTAACATACAATAAACACAAAATTATAGTCACAATTTAATAAACACTAATCACTAAAATAAGAAAGTTTTTATAACTTATAATACGGCTTTCATAAAAGTATAATGTGTTGCCGAACTACACACTGATTTATGAGTGTGTAAGTGGGCAACACATTAAATTATTTCGTGGAATTTCGTCATTGCGCAAAATCGGCGGGGCCAACTCTGACAGTTATTTTCATACTGGGCTGGACATTTTTTGATCGAATGGGCCATAGCATTGGGCTTCCAACTTCCATGGGTCGACCCGCAGTGGGGGGTTCAGTACTGGAGTCTCAGGTAATCATTGAAATGGACCCGTATGTTCTGTTAAAGGCCAGATCAAATGTTGCGAGATTTTGACTTTTCTGCTCAAACAAATTTTGACAAGGGGTTTGTTAAACTGGAAAATTTAAATTTAGAACTCATAGTTCACAAATGTAGGTCCAGCGTTGATAAGTACATTAGAACACCACCGTTGCAATTCCAGCGTGCAAAACTCGATTTTCCACCCCTTTTTAGGGTTATTTTTGGTCCTAGAGAGCGAATATCAGTAGACGAAAAACTTTTCGATTACAAATTCGGGTCTAGCGTTGAAAAGTACATTGGAATACCATAGTTAATCATCCGGCATCCAGAAATCCATCTTCCACCCCTTTTAGTAGTTTTTGGCCTCTGGTGCCAATTCTAGAAGTGTAGAGCCTTTTCTAAGGCCGAATTTGGAATAAGCGTAGAAAAATACATGTAAATATGATAGTCTGACCCACGGATCTTGGCCTTTTTTTTGGGGGAGGCTTTGACCTTGAAATATCTTTTTCCTGGCGTGGTGGGGAAAAACTGACCAGTCAAATAGTCTAGACATTTTTTTTGTAAACCTGTGTTATCAAAGACGCTCGGAGTATACAAAATCACTTAGAAATGAATTTATACTGTAGCGCCAATTCGTTTAATTTACTTTAAGAATATTTTCTGGTAAATACCAAGGGTAAAATAAATATTTAGCTACCAGTTTCACTGCTAGTCCGGGCCCGGTAATTTGGTAAAAACGGTGTTTCCCGACTAAAAAAAGTCAATGTTGGCGCTAAAAACATTTGTACAAAATTACCCATCTATACCTATATAATGAATAGCACCTAACAGGTTTTTTAAGTAAAAATTATTATTTTCTCCCATTCTTGCATATTATTTTTACTAAATAAAATATCCCAAGGTGGTCAAGACCTGAGCCTAATTTGGTATTCAGTAAAACAAACACAAATTAGCCGTGCCAGTTGAGTAGTTCACTAAGCATTTGTTTATGTGTTCTCTGGTGTGTAAGAGTATTTTATGCCGCTTTTACACTTGAGCTCATATGGACATCACAAAGTTTACAAAAATCCTATTTTCTGCTTTTAAATTTACTCACAGGGATGTTATAACAGGAAAAATGGCAAAATATAATTGTTTTATGTCACTTAAAGGTATTTCAGGTAAAAAAAGTGTCTTGTAGTGTAAAGTAAAAAAAAAAACTTGTGGTTTTTGATTAACCCTTTTGGACAAACCATTAAAAATTAGGCAATATTTTAAGCATCTAATGAAAAAAAAATGTATAAAAATAATTAAAAGAGGTAAAGAAGAGCAAGGGGGTTTTTAAATATTTTCTATAGTTTTGTGGCAGATTTATGTTTTAATACATTCTTTGGGAGAACTTGCACTGACATTTTCTAAAAAATAGGACCACTTTGGTCCAGGTCCAAGGGTATAGCGAACTGAGCCTACTCAGCCCTATTGACCCCTATGAACTTGCAGATCGCCTGCTATAAAAAAGAAGAAAACAACCCCAAAAACCCAAAAATCAAAAACACTTATCTACGTTTCGCTGGCAAGATAAAATTAAACTACATTTTAAGAAATTTTGCTTTAAAAACCTAGAAAATTCTAAAAGCTTTTTACATTTTGTTGACGGTTTGTCATAAATGACATTAGTTTATTAGATTGGTATATTTCTCGTATTCAAAAAGACAAAAAAGGTAGTATATTGTAATAATTAATTTTAAGTTTATCTGTGTTTACTTTAGCATGAAGCATAGGTAACCATAAATTATTTAAATTAACAGATATTGATGCTTTAATAAAAAAATGCACTTTCCTTTATTTTACATTTTTTTAACAAGTTTCCTTTGCTAAAATGCTAAAAGCATTTAAGTTTATTATGGGGTTGTTATGAAATGCGTGTTAACAGATTTTCAATTTGTGGAATTCTGTATTTTTAATGTATGTTCTATGTTCTTTTATGCGTTTGGGGTCTGGAAGTTTCACCTATATAAAATTTATTACATTTTTAAGGGATCTTATAAATAATTTTTTTGTGTTTTCATTTGTATTGTATGGTCTTGTTTTTATTATAAATCTAATTGTGTTTTTTGTTTTAAAGATAGTACGAATATTAAATTTATTACCTATTTGTTAAATTAAAAAAATAGTTTTAAAACTAAAATTTACAGATAACCTGTGTGTAGGTTTTCTATAAACAGATACTTAAATTTTAACTCTAATCACCAAATAAAGAGTAAAAAGTGTTTTCGATAGAATTAAAATGTTTTTGATAGAAATAAAAAACAAAAAATAATTTTTTTAAGATATTTAGAATTAAAATAATTATTCTCTCAATTTTTTAAACAAATGCTTTTTAAAATGTATTTGTTTGATAAAAGTGTAAATTTTGACGTTTGTATAAGATATACTTTAAAAAAATCTGTATTGTGTAGTATTTGTGTTATATAATAATTGTCCAGACATGTTTTAGCATAACACTCTGTATGCCTTACAGTTTTACAGTTATTGATTATAGAAACAGGCATTTTAAACAATTGACATACGTATAATGTGTACATAACGCATTTCACACAAATTTTTCTTTACATTTTTTATCTTTCTTGAAAAATATTATAATATTAAAAAAAAACACAAATTTGGTCAAGTCGGATAATGTTTTTTGCCCCTTAAACATGCCCTCTGAAGAGAATTTTTTATGTTTTCACAACTTTATATGAAATATTAAAGTCGCGTGTTTTGAAAGCATTAAGCTGGGCTAGATTTTTGGAGCTTTAGTCCGATATTAGTTTAAGGTCTGCATTACCTAGCTCTTAATTTTTGAATCAGGTTAAAATACCGGCTCGAAAATCGTCAGCAATAGAGTTGATGAAGTGTGACTATCTACAATAACTGAAATACATTAATTAGAATGAAAATTAGAGAGCCAAAAACAAAATTTAGGTAAAAGACCATAAAAGAGAAGATTATTTAGAAGAGCATCAAGGCTTTGGATATGTCAAGAATAACGATCTGCTATTTACCAAGAAACTCAAAGAACTTGTTCCAGTTATGTGAGATATAGGAAAGGAGAACTGCTATAGATGAAAAGATGAAATTCAGGCATCTACTGATTATTGTATAATTCTAAGGTTATTGTTACTTTTTTGTATGTGATTCTTTAAAAGTAGAAAAACTTTAAATAATATTAATTATAAAGTATAAAACTTTTACACAAATTACTTTTAGAGTATTTTAAGTCTCTCCAATACTTTTTCTGGTAACACTGTTTAATTACGAAATATGTTTAATGATTTCTTTTAATAGTTTTTAACTGGCCTATAAAATATACTAATTTATAAATTTTAAGGAGTAAAATACCAAAAGTGCTAATTCCTTTTTAAAATTTAAAGTATTATTGTTATAGTTTCAAGTGGTCTCCTCTTCTTCTTCTTCTTCTTCCCTGGAAGCCGTCTTGATTCACTACCGGAAGCAGCGCAGCCTCTTGGGCTTTTTGTGCCTAATCTCCCATTATCATTTATACCAATCCTCCCATCAGTCTCGTTCCTTTCACAAGTCTATATAACTCCGAGATTGGTTGGTTGATATATTTCTGTGGACTCATTTTCGGTTGCCCAAATAATGCCTGTCTTTTGTGATTTAATGCTTCACATTCGCACAGGATATGGTAGGCTGTTTCTTTCCCCTCGTCGCACATTCTGCGACTTGGGTCTCCAATGTATGAGCCTATCTTGTGTAGGACTTCTCTTAGGCTATCGTGTCCTGTTATGCGTTCCTAGTGGAATGGAAAATTGTGAATTCCTCATTTCACTGTAGACGCCCTATCCAGTTCCCTGCCTCGGTTTTGGAACCATCCGTATACCAGATGATGTCTCCAACCGCGCTGGGTAGATCGGGTTGTTGCCACTCACTTCGATCTGGAATTTTTACCTGAAAGTTTCTGTTAAATGAGTATTGGGGAATCATCTGGTCTGTTCTTTCATCCAGGATGTTGCCGCCAACCTGACTTTTTATGTTGTTGTGTCCCAAACTAGCGTAGACACCAGTTGGTTTTTTTTGCAGTGTTTAAAACAAAAATTTTCTTTATTTTTTTTATTATTTACACTATTTAAATTAAACTAGTAATATTCAATACCACTAAAATCTTAAACTTCAATTGTCCTTATCTGATAACTGATATACACAACATTTTGGTTAGAATGTATCTTTAACCTTTTTTAAGGGGGAAAAAGTGTAAGGCTTTAAAAAAATAATTTTTGTGTGTCATAAAAAATTATAGGACTATTTTCTAAACTCCATTTCGTTTAGAATTTGAAAGCGTTTGAGTGAGTGACCCTCGGTCCAACGCACTCGGAGTGTACGAGCAGGTATAATAGTGAGCACGTTATCACACGTTTTTTTTTCTAGAGGCCTTGGACAAAAATTTCAAAAGATTTAGCTTATTAATTGGTAAGTTATTTAAATAAATTGATTACTGCCTTAAATTATTTTTTTTTTCTTTAAACGCGTTCTCTTCGCAACTACTTTTTTTGAATTTGCGTAACCTCTAGCTCCTACAGTTTTTAATTAATCCTTTTCAAAACTTAGCACATAATTTCTATATATAAATACGCTTTATGTATACCTTAATCTTACAAAATATCTTTATTTTTACTAGTTTTTTATTTCAGGTACCAGGACATTTGGGAATAGAAGGCAACGAAAAAACAGATGAGCTAGCGAGACAGGAATCATTCACACCATACTTTGGGCCAGAACCTGCCCTTGGAGTGACCAAAACCCAGGTCGTAGACAAATCCGGGAATGGATCTAAAACAAACACAAGGAATACTGTAAAAACCACGGTAGAATAATTAGACATGAAAAAAGTTTTATAAGAGGCCCATCCAAAAGAACGAAGAAAGAACTACTTAGATAAAGTAGGAAAAGACTTCGCATAACAGTAGGGTTGCTAACAGGGCTTGATAACCTAGGAGGACACCTATACAAGATAGGGTCATACAATGCGGACCCAAGTTGCAGAATGTGCGACGAGGGGGAAGAAACAGCCTACCATATCCTGTTTGAATGTGAAACATTAAATCACTAAATACAGACATTGTTTGGGAAACCGGAAATAAGCCCACAGGAATATATCAACCAACCAGTCTCGGGGTTATACAGACTTGTAGAAGGAACAAGACTAATGGGAGGATTGATATAAAAGATAATGGGAGATTATGCACAAAAACCCCATGAGGCTGCGCTGCCTCCGGTAGTAAATCAAGACGGCTCCCAGGGAAAAAGAAGAAGAAAGGTGCACCAAGTTTAATTTAGTTCTGCCTAAAAAATAAATAAAAGTATCTTTAAATAGCTCTAGTCACATGCCAAGCTTTGGTCGGTGGTGGGAAAGTTGAGATTTGGCTTAATGTCAGGCTTAATTTTCGTGACTGGGGGTGGCTAAGTAATAAGTTTGACTACAGTATCAAATATTTCTGTGAGGTACTTAACCAAAAATCAATCCGCCTGACTATTGGGGGTGATTTTGGAGTTGTTGGTGGGGGGTTATCTGGCTTTATACCTAATAAGGCTTTTGATTAGCGTATTAAGAACTATCAATTTGCAAAGTTAAAAAAAAACTGGCAGAACTTCATTTTCCCTAAGGATTGTGCGATGTTCTTTGTCATATAATTTAAATTAGTTTTGTTGATATTAAAAATAAATCCAAAATCATTATTATTAAGAGGTCTTAAATCAAATGGGATTCTTTTTATAACAAAATAAATAAATAAGGGATCCCATAAAGTAAATGTTTATTTTGTGTCGCATAATATATTCTGTTTATTTTAATTAAGATTATTTTCTGAAGTGTTTTTAAGTATTCAATTGTGAAAATAAACAAGATGATTATTCCACATGTTCTTAAAATATAAGAAAAACCACAAATATGGGCCTATTTAGTCCATGTTGGATGACCCTGTACAGTTCCTTAACACACATATTTCGTATTAGATGTCAATTCTTTATATTTAAGGAACAAGGAAACTAATATAATGTTTTAAAAGGGTAATTTATATATTCGTCAGTATTTTTACCATTAAACTGTTGTTTTTAACATCAAATACGTATTTACCTTATCATATTGGTACGATTATAACAAGGTAAAACGGCAAGTAATATTCATATTTAAATTTAAATATTTTTATGTTTAAAACATACATAGGATGTATATCTTATAAAGTTATTGGTAAATATTAAACAATATTTACCCTTAATAATTCCATTAAACTTACCGTTTAATAAAGTATTTATCCAGTGCACTTTAGCTAACCTTTTCATTTTAACCTTTTATCTTTGCTTAAGAAATATTCTTTTTTAAATATTTTTTAATGTTACGGTTGGCTAAGCCTGTATTAGATTTTACTTTTTACTTATACGAAAAAACCAAAAAGGAAATAAAGAATAAATTCTAGGCATAAGATGAAAATACATATATGAGATTGATTTAATTTTAGAAGAAATATTTATAAAATTCTGTACTCCTTACACTTTATAAATCCACTGTTGACTCTATATAGTATAAAATGTTTTTATAAAACATTTTATAAAATATTAAAAATAATAAATAATAATAAAATAATAAAAAATATAAAAAGGTAACATAAAGTCGAGTTATAAAATAGAATAAATAAATAATTATAAACTAAACCTAAAACAATTGTTTATTATACAGCTAAGGGGCTGAAAGTGTTTCTTTATGAACTAGTAGAACAAAATAAGTTTTTATTTTATACTTTTTTATAATATCCAGAACTGCATTAGGAATATTTTTTTCCATTCTAATTTTTTACGTAAACATTTTATTTAATTTATTATACCTATTTTTATTTTATATAGCAATAATTAATACTTATATCGCAATTTAAGTGTAGTGATATGGTCAAACCCATATTTTTTACATATTTTTCATTGCAGCACTATTTATGTCACTGACTGACGCTGACAACAGCATGTCTGGTTACACGGGTTCTGAAATGAAACATAACAAAACTTCAAAAGTCATTAGAAGGAAGTTTATGATAGAATCAAACATAAAATCTTGTATGTGATACATACATAAACATGGCAATTACTATTAATCTTGTAAATTTATAGCGTTGCTTACACAATAAAGTCGTGCTTAATGTTCTTATAACATAAAGAGCTATTATTTGTTCATAAAGTAATTATTTAAATCAAAGATTTATTATAGTCCGTCAGATAGAGCACGAAAGACCTTCTAGTTTTGAAGCTAAAAATGCTGAGGTATAACCAAATAAGAGCTTTACCATTTAAAAAAGCATATATTTACATAGAAAATACAAATTGATGATTATCTTTGTTGGTCAAGACCAAAGATATAGGCAAAAAAGGAAAAAAACAATAATTAATTTTTTACATTGAACGCTCATTGTTTTTTTATTTGATTTATAATTCTTTAAAAAATGATTGGTTTGTATTTATTTCAATAAATAAATATTATTTTATATTATTGTTTTCCATTTTGACGAGGATCTAGAAGGTATCAAAGATCCTAAATATTATTTTTTTTATTTATCCAAACATTTTTTTTATTTAAGTTTAAGGTCATGTTTTGCTTCTTTGTACTGTTACAAAATTAAGTACTACGTTCTTGAATTGTAGGAACCCAATGGGCTAAATAGGGATCTACTCGAGCCTCTTGGGAACCAATTGGATGGTAAAAATTAGATGCTAAAAAAAAAGTTTATATGATGTATGCCCTTTTACTGGTGGGGGGAAAATGTAAAGGTGTTCAAAAATGTAAAAAAACATTCACAAAGAAAAACTTGGGCGCTTTAGATATTATTAGTAAATACGTTCCACGTGTTTCTGATAACAAAGAAATATAAATCTGCTGGTTTGCATAGTGGGGTGGCCGTACGAAGGGGTAGAAAATGGAAAAAATAAATTTATTCGAGCCCGACAGATATTCAGAAGGAATGTTAAGTGAACCTTAAAGAAGCTCCTATTTAAAAGACTGACGATTTATACACTACCAAAAGGCAAGTGCCGGTTTTTAAAAAATGCAAAAAAATCGTGACATTGCAATGCTCGAGCACGTCCAATTAATATACAGACGCTTCAGCTTAATGTTTTTGTCGTGCTGACTCGTAATCTGACGGGTGGTTCAAGAAGGTCGAAATCGAGAAGTTAGAGGTACTGGACGCCAAAGACAGACTACAGAGCAACAGGATCGTTATTTTAGGCAACTGGCACTTAAAGATTGATTTTCCACAACAAGAGCAGTTGCGAACCAGTGGTTTGATGCTGATGATAAGGTCTTTTGGGCTGTTTTCATACTGTCCCCATCTCGTACTATCCATATGCTGAATATTTTTTACTTAAAAAAAAACTTATTCCATAAATTTACCGAAACTTTGGTGTAAATTTATGAAATTCATTTTTAAAAATAAGTTTTTATTATTTTTAAGCGAAGTTCAATAAGGTGCTAAACCATAACATTTTGTAGCACAATCTAATATAATCACGTTCTTTAAAAAACTTTTAATTGGATTTTTTGCCACAATGTAAGATTAATATCCAGCTACCTTGATTTATCCAAAATCTTTTTTATTGCATTAATACATGCTTTTTAAAAGCAAGTTGTAACTGGCTTTATATGTTGATTTAAATTAATTTTGCTTGTAAAAGAAATCGTCAGATTTAAATTAACTTTAAATATAGATTTTGGCCATTTTATGCGTTAAATGTCTTAAAATATTAAATATTGTCATAAACAAAAATATCTTTTAAGAACGTCTCTTAATTTTTTTCGTAGGACAGCTCACGAAGTCTTGTTAAAGCGTATATACCGTGGGTGCAAGTTATTAGAAGGTTAACCCTCTAACTCGTATTTTCTAGCACATTAAAAACGTCTAAGTACAAAATATTTCGATATTGCATTTTTTGGTATTTTTTAAACAACGTGGGTGTATATAACTATGGACAAACAAATAACTACCGCCTCTTAACTACCCCAATAACATCTCGGTAAAATAATCTAAACCGAAACTAAGCCTTTGTACATGGTGACCTTACGTAACCTAACTTGCTGTAATCTAATAGCATGCTAAAAGCAAAGCTAAAACAAGCCCCTTGAGTTCCTTGGTGAATCCCAGATAGTTACTCTAGACATTTTTAAGACTTTTAACCAAGTCTGGCGGGATGAGCTCCTTAACAAACTTCCTTTCTACGGTCATGCACCAAAACTTTGTTTCTGTCTCATCAGTTTCCTTTCTAAATAACGTATATCAGTTACTGCGGGTGGTCACCAGCTTCTATCAGGTTAATGCTTACATATAATATATGCTGTGGTGCCCCAGGACTCCGTACTGACACAAACTGTATTTCTACTTCACATCAACGATATTCTCGTTTTTCCGGTCAATCTTATGCATAGTAGTGCTGACGATACTACCCCTCACTCTAATATTCAGTTTTTCAAGTCTGTCTCTCAGCAGGCTGTAGAAAACAGACATAGAGTAATGCGGATATCCTACGCCTTTGTAGACTCTTCAGCGATAAAAATAGTATGCCCAAGTAATTTTAAAATCCTATGTTAATTTATCCTGTTTGTATGTTTTATACATTACTTTTCTCAATTACAGTTTTTAAATAAACCTATTTGAATTATCGCTTAGTTAAAAAATCGCTATTTTTTATATTTTTCCTTTCTGTATCATTTCGTAAATTACAATTCTATGCATGATGTATTACGTAGCCTTTTCCGATGTTTAAATTTATTACGCACTACACGGTAAACTATCATGCTTTTGAACATAAACGTGTCCTCGTAACTTACATAACTAGCAATGTGGCACAATTCCTCCACTGGATATTTATCAAAACTTTACAAATGAATTGCACGACTGTAGCCATTTGGCAGCAAAACATTAATTTTGCCATAACAGGTACATGGTCTCTACCCATTGTGAGCAAACATTAAGACACTTTTTGCAACTTTGAAAATAATTAAAACTAAATTTCCTAAATTTTTGGTTACGAACTTTTTTTTTATCTTGGGACAGTGCACAAAGGATAATGCCTAAGTACTAACGTACCGTGGGTGTTTTAAGTGTGGTGAGAGGGAGTTCGTTTACACGGGATTAAAATATTTGGAAATTGGGAGGAGAAGAAAAAACTTCTGCAGGCAGAAGGTTCCACAGTCTTGACACTCTGGAGATAAAGAAACGAAGAAAGCGGTAAGTTCGGGGCCTCTCTAATTGAACTGTAAAAGGATGCATAAAAGTTGCACTACGTGTTGCTCTGTTGGGAGCAGCCAGAGAAGGAAATGTACTGGCCAACTCATCTCAGCAGAAGCCGTAAAAATACCTGTAGAAGAGCGACAAATCCCTACAGTTCGACGGTGGGCAAGAAGGGGAAGCCTTTTTGTGAGCGTGGGATCATTAATAAAACAAACGGCTCTTCTTTCAATGGAGTCCAGAATGCTAAGTATTGTAGGGAACGTCATTTCCCAGACTTGAGAACAATACTCTAGAGAGGGTCTGATTTGGGATACATACAGAGTATACAGATTGTAAAAAAAAAACTTTTGGCTCGAAAAGTATCCAAGCTTTTTTGAAGCTGCCGAGGCTATGGATGTAATGTGTTTGTGCCAGTTGAGGTTATTCTCAAAAGTAACGCCTATAAGATTAAATCACTCTTTGCTCTGTATTTAACTAATTAACTTATAACTATTTTTTATGCTATACCGTGGTTTAAATTACAATATTGTAGTAAAATATCCAAAAGTTTATAAAATAATTTAGTTGCAGGTAACATATAAAACTTCCAATTTTATTGTTGAATGTTGAATACAACTTGGGTGTTTCTGGATTTATACGCATTAATTTTAATGTATCTTTCTTAGAAAATATAGATAAGTCTTAAAAATATTTTTTACAATTTTTAAATAAGCCTGTTGGATCAAAACTTATTTCTTAAAGAAAATTTATCTAAATTAAGGAAATCTCTTATTTTAATCATTTGCCTACCGTTTTTCTCTTATCCACCTTAGTGAAAATAATAGTTGTTTTGTACTTTTATTAAGAACTGTACCAATTATTGTTTAATTACTGTATGGTTAAAGATCTTTTCAATTTTTTATTTTTTTGACTTAAAAGTGTTTTTCAATATCCTTTAACTTTGCGGCTAAATCACCTTTAACTCCAAAATAATTGTTATTATTAATAATATTAGGTACATTGATATTGTAACTAAAACCCTTTTTTAGTAGGTAAAATTAACTGACGTTAAAATAACCTTGGTTAGGTTAAATCTATTAAAAAAGCAGTCAGGAAATAACGTTTGGGTTTCGTATCTTATGTTGTTATTTGACCATTTAATTTATTGTTAATCTGTCTTTTAACTATTTTTTGTAAGTTATAGAATTTATTTTATTTGTGGTCATATTTAAAAATATAACTAGTATAAAAAACTAATCATTATAAGCAAATAGCAATAAGTAACGGTTATAAAGTAGATCTAATAGATAAAGAATTAAAAAACAATTTAAAAAAGCTATAATTTAGTCTATACATATAGTAAACCTTTGAAAAACGTAATTTTGACACCTAAACATTTAATGGCAATATTCCTTTAAACAATTAAAAAAAATCAAAAGCGGAAACATAAATATAGCTTTTAAAACAAATACTATTTTGGAAATATATACAAGGTGTCCGAGATAAGAAGGGCAGTAGGGGATCTCCGAAACGGTAAGAGATGAGCGGGTAGTTAAAATTTGGCAAAGTTGCGTATTCGGGAGCTAAATAATATACTGTTCAAAAATTAAAGTTATATTTCGTACTTCAAAAAATATGCCAAAAAAACTGAAATTTTATAGTTTTTAAAAGTATTTCCGTGGCTAAAGCACTCGTTTGCAAGGCAAAAAAATATATTGCAACTTTTTACGCTTTATCTATTGGCGAATTCAATTTTTTACGACGTTTCGTTTTCGCTAAACCATCATCAACTTTATTTTTTTTTTGAAATACGGCCCTAAACTTTTTATTTAATTTTTCCAAACTTCTTATTATTCCAATTAAAAATGTATAACACTTAATATTTATTTAATAAATATGTAACGCCCTATAAGATATCATGTGCGTTCCTTGTCTAACTTATTGTCACTTATAAAAAATATGTTTATTTAACAGAAAAATATTAAGTATTTTTATTATCGTAATTGGGATTAAAACTGCTTCAAAAAACGCAAATAAAAATCGAGGGCCGTATCAGAAAAAAAATAAAGTTAATGATGGTTTAGCGAAAACGAAACGTCGAAATAAATATTTGACTTTACCAATCGATATAGCGCAAAACGTTCCAATAAGAAAGTATTTTATAGATTTTGAAATAAAACAAAAATCGGAAATTTTGTTTTTTTTGCCATATTTCTGGAAGTACCAAATTTAACTTCAATTTTACAAGGGTATATTAGTAGGCTCCCCAATACGCAACTTTGCCAAATTTAAACTACCCACCTATTTGTTACCGTTTCGGATATCCCCATACTGGCTTTCCTTATCTTAATCACCTTGTATAACGACTAGTAAAACAAAGACCAAAAAAGAAAACACAGCAGGTGTTTATAGGTTAAACTGCAGAAGATGCAATTAAGTTTACATATGACAAACCTGCACTATCTTTAAAACCAGAGTTAAAGAACAGATGACTTGTTTTACTGAAAAGCAGCAATATTTGAATTATGCTAAGCATCTATTAGATAAAAATTATAAATTTAATTCAAATTAACATTAATAAAATATTATACGTAAAAAATACAAATTTAAAACTAAACTTTCTCGAATGTATTAAAATTAAGAGATTAAAGAACACCTTTTTAGTGCTTAATAACCAACTAAACTTGCAGAATTTTTCATTATTAAATTTTTATTAGAGTATTGTAAAAGAGTCCTAAATTGCACAAATGGTAGAACATATTTGGTTAAAAACTAGTTTTGTAATATTTTATAAAAACCCAAGTGTCGGTGAAATAATTGTTATATTTAATATAAAGTAAGTGAAAATTTAACAAGTTCGTTTGATTTTTGGATACTCCCATAACAAATTTCCGTTAAGTAATAGCCAACTCTATTTAGTATTATTATTATTTTATTATTACCACTTCTTCTGCAATATAAAGTCAACTTACATTTAAAATTCAACTTTCCAAACGTGTAATGTAATGCACGTTATTTAAAAGCTACAATGCATCTAAATAAGTAAAACGCCTTTAAATTCGCTCTTCGTGAAAAGCCAATTACCTTACGGCACGCCAATCCCAAATCTAAATCATTTTATGCAAATGCAATATTTCAATTTTCTTTTAACTGTATTCCGGATATATGGTAAAGAGAATGGAAATTTTTACTTAAAATGAGCTAGTAGAGACGGGCTCATAAAAATCTCGTTTTAATTTTAAATTTATTAACATTACCCCGAGCATTCTGATAAAAGTCTCCTAAGGATTTTTTAACAACCCTTTGTGCCAGAAGAGCAAAACAATGGGCATAATTTAACAAGGGAAGTAAATTGGAATACTTGGGAATACAAATAATTGATGATTTATTTATACAGAAACATTGTCCAAAATATGAGGAGCAGCCACGCAAAAGTAAACAAATCCATTTTTACCACAAAATGAGATAAATATTGCATCATGTAGACCTCGATCATCTCTATAAAGTCCCATGCCCCGGTTTTACCAAAAGTACACAAATCCTTGTATAATGGTTTGGTGAATTCAGGAATTTCAACCAAAGAGTAACAAATCCGTAAGTTATTAATTTTCGTCAATTTCAGCGGAATTTCTCTCAAAAGGTAACAAATCCTTGTAGAAAATAGGAACGCGGTGTTATAACCCGTGCAAAAGTGAACAAATCCAGAGCTATTTCTTAACTCTCTAATAAATATTATATTTTATACATAATGTGCCATATTGTATTCAACTGTGTAAAATAACTGTTGACGGACGTTTTCTGAACTTGTTTTGAGAGGCAACCATCACGCCTGCACACATATTTCACCATTGCATCAGGTAGAAATGTTTGGAGTATTTTACTTGTTTTTAGTGATTTATTCATTGATTAATTATTTGAAATGGATGACTCTTTGATCTCAGTAGGTGAGGGTAACAGTGAATCTCGAAAAAGACAACGAAAACCTACTAAAAGGGAGCGGGAACGGCATCAAAAGTAAGACAATATACTGTTTTAATTTTTTTACTGCATTTCTTATTCTTGTGATTGCACTGATTATAGATGCAGGAAGCCAAACCATAGCAAAACGAACTACGTATGAGTGTTCAAAAGTAACTGCGGCAGAAATGGAGCATTGCAGAAATAGAATTTATGCAGAATCTGAGAAAATTACACAAGACATTCAAATTTGCTATCACATAATTGCACTTGCACTTATCACCTGAAAAACTCGCTAATGTTGAGAGTCTTCTAAAGGCGAAATTTAATGATGACTGGCAGGTAGATCCCGAACTAGTTTGGTATAAAATTATCATTGATGGCAATCTACTTGAAAACGCCACACAAATGATACAAGAAGATAATGCTGAAGATGTAGAACAGGAAAGACTTTGTGACTGTTTATGTGAAGAAAATCCCGCGCTTCACCTTTAATGTTCGTAATTTTCCCAAGTAGGATTAGTTATAAAATAAGCTTTTGTTTATTTTTAATGTTTTTCCAAGTTGATTAATAAATATTTTTTGCTTAAAGCAGCTTTTATTACGTCAGTCAAAAGAGAACAAATCCAACTGGCTGGTCAAGCAAAACAGTACAAATCCTCACATTTCCAGCAAAAGTAAACAAATCCATATCATATATCAAAAAAACTCCTCTAATAAATTAGAAAACAAAATAATAAATGTTGTAGCATATTTACTTTTATTTAAAAATTAAAAAATTAACAAAAAATCAAAATTTTTACCATATTGTGGCTACAGCGAAAATATCGTTTTATGCAAAATTAGTTCAAATGGATTTGTTTACTTTTGCGTGAATGCTCCTCATATGTAAAAGGTTAGCTTCCAAGGCTGCTTAGGGATATGTTAAACATTTTTTTTTAATTCTCGTAATTGCAAAATCATATTTTGCCGAGCTTTTATTACCTTCATATTGTACTACGTATTTAGACACACAGTGACGAATATTAGTGTACACAATATTACATGGTTACTTCTCAATGCTGTCATACATTTTTAAAGGGTACCTACATTTTATTAAACAGAACTAGTAAGAAGCAATGTTGGCTAGTATACCTTAACAATAGAAGGAAATTAAATTTTGTAATAGGTGCAATTTTTTTATATTAAATGCTGTCGAGCACTTTTAACCAAACCAGGCCATCATCAGGACCGCATATAAGGAAGGTATTAAATAGTTTAATAAGATACAAATGGAATATTTTTTCTAATTTGATTTAAACATGAAGTATTGTAAAAAGATATTAATGTTAATAATACTTACAATACTGCTTTTGCACCTCTGATTTCTGCTGAATTAATACGTTCTGTCATTTTTAATTTAATCCATCACCATAAACATATCCACAGAGGGTAAATTGTTTGTGGAAGCCTAGACAAATCCTTTGTTAGCCATAATGAATAAAAAACACTTTATTTAGCCACGCAAAATAAAACAAAATACCAGTTATGTCGAGATTTACCGCAGCATAACTAGAAACAGACAAAATCGGTACGTAAACAATCTGTATTTATATGCGATGTGACGTCACGAGTCGTTTTGCAGTCCCTTTAACCTTCTCCGTTTTACCTATGTTTTCATACCTAAAATATTCGGTACTGGCTCTTTTATCCGGACTTGTGAGTTTATAAAATTGACCTGGAGACTCGTCCCTAGGAATTTATGTGTATTTCGCTTTGTTTAAAATATATGGATAATACCCAATTGCTCAGAATAATGGTTATAATCCAGATATAATTGATAAATTAATAAACAAAATATACTTTAAAAAACTTTTTAAAAAATATTTTCCAGAACAAGTGTTAAGGAAGACTAAAAAATATTATTCTCTACCTTTCTTGGGTTCCTGTTCAAATAAAGTTTCACGCATTCTGAACCCCTGCAATGATTAAATTAAAGTAACTTTTAAAGCTGTTAACACTCTTTCGTCTAACTTAGTAAACAATAAAGATTCAATTAACGTCACGGTATATATAGGTTCAATTGTGACACATGTCTAGCTACCTACGTGGGTAGAACTTGCAGACCGTTGGAAGTCAGGATTAAAGAACACCTTAAGCGACCATCAACTTTATCATTTGGCTTTCACATTAAGTACCAATAACCACAAATTTTAGTCATCAAAATTAACAACCAAGGATTAAGACTAAACCTTATTAAATATCTGGAAATTGCAAGGAATTTTTGAATAAGCCAAATTGTCTAAATACCCAGGTCAATTTTACGTATAATTTTAAACCCATATTTTAAAATTTTCTTATGAAACATAGTCACGAAAGTTTGTCTATTTAAATAAAATAATTTTATCTATAACAAGTTCGGTTTGCACAACGGCTTGCATTGTCAGTCTATAGGCATACCAATAAAATTATTCCTCGTAGTTTTTTGCAAATTCTTTTCGTTTTTTTCATTATGATTATATTTAAATATAGTGTTTATATGTTTTCTAACGGTTTGTGAATTTTAAAGTGTTTACTGGATTTAATGTTTATATTTTTTTTTGTGTCATATAACTAAGTACCTGTAATTTTGACAAGTAATTAAGATAGTTTTTGCTTATTAAAAAAAAACTATTTAATACCTTACTTTTGGTGTCAATCCTGATGATGGCCTAGTTTAGTTAAAAGCGCTCGACAGCATTTGTTATAAAAATTTTATACCTATTACCAAAGTTTTATTTCCTTCAATTCCTTGACTGTATAGAAGATTTTTTACACTGGATAGTTTTGTGCCTGATTTTGTTAAATAAAACTTAAAAATAGACTGCATGACAGCAAAGGACATTTATTGGATATGAATTACTAAAACATTTTATTATTTAAGTGTTGATAATATCCACTTTGTTTTAAACAAGATGGAAGAACACTCATTTTTTTGGTCCAATTTTATTTTGTGTCTCTTTCCGTGCCTTAAAAGTATAAAAACATATTTATACTCCTTTAAGGACAGGAAATGCTGAAAACTTTTTAAATTCAAACATTATTCGTTTGCAAAAGTTTTTCGTCCGCAAACATTTTTGGTTCGCAAACGTTTTTCGTCTGAGAATGTTTCTCATCCGGTGTTTAATGCTGCTTTTACATCGTCTTTAATAGTCACCATGCATAATAATTGTAACAATTGTATAGGGTGGACATTTTATTAGGTCCTATACATTTTTTCAGATAATGCAGAGTTTTGAGAACAAAAGTTCGAACAAAAGTTTCTTGGAAAAATTTATGCTTTAAATTAATTCTTCTTTCACATATACAGGGTGTTTATTGTGTTGGCCACCGGTGTTCACTTCCTTATTTTAAATGGGACACCATATATATTTAGATAGCGCCTCCAAAGAGGAGTTTAACGATGTATTACAGTATGGGTCTGTGTCACGACGTTTCGGATTTATTGAAGTTTTTCTTTAATTTTTGACCTATTTTTAAATTAATACAAATACGGTAAATATTCTTTTTTTTTCTTTAAAAATGTTACAGTGTTGCCATGTTTTGTCTATTGTAAAAATTCTTAAACTTTTTAAATGCAATCCCCTGTATATAATACCAAATCTATATAAAATATTAAAATACCTTTTTAACGATGTATAACAATATGGATCTGCGAGTCACCGTTTAGGACTTATGGATGATTGTCTTCAGGAAAAATCATATTTTTCTTTTTCCAACCACACTACATCCTGTATACTTAATATTATGAATCAATACAATAAATTTGGTTTAAGATGATCTAACCAAATATCCTATATTAATTTATAATTTAAAGTATACAGGGTGTAGGGTAGTTGGAAAAAGAAAATATATTTTTCCTGAAGACAATCATTTATAACTTCAAAACGGTGACTCGCAGACCCATGTTGTTATACATCGTTGAAAAGGTCTTTTAATTCTTTATATAGATTTGGTATTATATAAGGGGTTGCATTTAAGAAACTCAAGAAATTTTACGATAGACAAAACATGGCAACACTGTAACATTTTTAAAATTTAACAAGAATTTGCCAGCTAATATAGATAAAATGGGGTTTTGTAATTTTCTCTACATGAACCAATTTGAAAAAGGAATATTTAGCGTATTTGTATTAATTTAAAAATAGGTCAAAAATTAAAGAAAAACTTCAATAAATCCGAAACGTCGCGGCACAGACCCATACTGTGATACATCGTTGAACTCTTCTTTAAAGGCGCTATCTAAATATATAATAATATATAGGGTGTTCCATTTAAAATAAGAGAGTTAACACCGGTGGCCACACAATGGACAAACTGTATATGTGAAAGTGGAATTAATTAACAGCATAAATTATTCCAAAAAACTTTTGTCAGAACTTTTTTTCTCGAAAGTCTGCAGTTTCTGAGAAAATGTATTGGACCTTAATAAAATGCCCACCCTGTACAATTAGTATAAATCTTTATTCATTAAAAATTTAAAAATATTACCAAACTAAAAAATTTGCTTTAAATTTGAAAGGAGTATTGGCGCCAATAAACTAGTCCAAGCCTTATTCGTTTTTGGTTAGATGTTAAAGGTGGTGAGCAAGTTTGTGCTAAAAACTTTTTAGAAAAGGGTAGGACCGAACCATTTGCAAAATACGCCAAATGTCAAAATAAAAATTAAAAGCAATTATTTTTCCCTTATTTATTCCCTCAGAACTTTATAATTATTGGTCGGAAAAATTTTCGTAAGGGAAAAAATTCATAATTAAATTTCTCCTAAGACGTGGTAAAAAATCGCAAAACTTATGCTTGTTGCAAAATAGCAATAAACTAATAAAAGTTAATAAAACGCCAAATTCGGTCTTAAAATAATATGCTTTAAAAAAATATCATGCCATATTTTATTAAAAGTTATTTATAAGTTTTTGCAGAATAATTTTGCAATCTTATTTAGTTTAAAAAAAAGGTTATTTTGAAAATTGGTTTAGTTCAGGAAATGCAGGAAATGGGATTTATACATTAGATTTGTTTACATATAATAAAGTTCTCAGGCTTTTAAACGCTTTGTTACAAATAAAATCTTATTATTTGGGAAATCTTAGCAATTTTTAAGAGTTATAAAGAAACTAACAATCTTTGCAAATTTTAGATAAAAAATTTTACTAAAAATATAATTTAAAAGTACTTAACAGGACGCTTCTTTTGATATTTTAAAATTCCCAATCTGATGTTAACATACAAGCTGCAAAAGATCACAGGCGTATATAGCGGACCTATAAAAAATAACAAATATCAACTTTTTGCTTATGGTTTATATAAAATTGTACATATATTTTACCAATAAAACTACTTTAAAGCAAAAAAAATGTAAATTGTTTTTTGATATAAGCAAATAAAAAAAAACTTTTTTATATACTTTTATTGCGTTTTACTTTAGAATAAAGGTGTTAGTAATACTAAAGGGCCCCTAAAAATCATGCAAAAACTATATTTTCTGTGATTTTTTTTATTTCATATTTTGCAACAGCAAAACATGCCCGTCAACTCGTACATCCAACAACTTTTGTTTTCTAAAAAGTCTTATCCATAATATTAAATTTAGTGAATGTTATATTAAATTCATATTATCATTCTTCACAATATTTTTTAGAAATATTTTTAAATCAAATTTTTTTATCAGGATCGGCAATTTCAATAGTACAGAAAATATTGATATGATATATCGTATATTGATATGGAGCTAAAAGGGAATAAAAAAGTGTGTAAAATTTCAATAAATGACGTGCGCGTTTTTTTATATTTTAAAGTAAATATTTCATATATGATTTTTGCAGAACTGTAAATTTTTATTTACTGTGCATTTAAATATTGGTGAAATATAGACCATTATTATTTATATTTAGTTTATAACCTTTGGCACTAAAAAATATATTTTTACTTAATTCGTTTTATTCTTCTTGGATTATTTTGTCAAAATTTTAAATTTTAAATTTATAAAATCAAAACATTGCTTTTTTCGACGGTTCATTTATTCGTTATGAAACCATCGTCACAATCTAATAAGGAAAATTGCCAACACTTAAAAAGTTTTTTATTTGTTAATCTTAATAAAAATATTAAGGTTATTTTATTATTGTTATATATTTTAATGATGGTTTTATAAAGAATAAACTTTTATTAATAAAAGTCAATCAAATCAAAGTTTTAATTTTAATAATTTAATATTTAAAATTAAACGCAATAACCGAAGAATAATAAAGCTAATTATTTAATACACTATCAGGAACACACAAAACTATATTTTTACTATTTTTCAATAGCAATAAACGAATTCCAGTAGAGATGAGCGGAATTTCAGAAACTGTTATTTTTTCACTGATATCTAAAAATCACATATAACGATCGTTTCTTCTATCTTTCACAACGCGTGAATTAATATATTTTTGATCACGATTAAACATGCCCAAAGCATTCCTTATCACGACTAAAGGCGGGTATTATGTAACATAACAACAATAACAGAATCAATAAAATATCGTCACTGCCGCACTTAGTAATTGCCCGCTTGGTTTCATTTATAATTTAAGATACAATAATAATATTTATTAAAATTTCTGCTGGGCATAAAAACCTATAGCTATTGGATATTGGTATTTTTATTATAGTCGAGGAAACGTAGCACAAAAATAGGCCTTACGAGGGATTTTTTGTGCAGTAAGATGGATTTAAATGCGGTTTTTTGCATTCGATTAGTATGAGCGTCTACAAATTTTGTGAACAAATGTATTAATGGGAAAATTAATGGGAAATGAAAAACTGCCTTTGTACAAGAAAAAAATGGTATTTACGAAATGCATTTAAAAATTTGCAATTACAAAAAATTTATAACTAGGTAAATAATAATGAAAATAAGCCTGAACTTGTTACTTGGAGATTTTCGAGGGCGCTGAACACGAATATGAAATTATCAACGGCCTACAGAGTACCTGGTGCGTGCTAAGGATGGCGTAAAAGTCGTCTTCTGGAGTTTTACGACAATTTCTCCTAATATCAGCCCAATTTTGTTACTCGATGGGTTTTCGAAGTCGCTGAACATGAATATGGTATTGACAAGGACCTGCGAAATACCTGGTGCGCGCCAAGAGTAGTGTAAACGTCGTCTTCTGGCGTTATACGACAAATCCTTCTAATATCAGCCCAATCTCTTTACTTAAGAGGATTTTGTTGTTGCTGAACACGAACTTGGCATTGGCAAGGGCCTACGGAGACTTGGTGCGCGCTAAGAATGATGTAAACGTCGTCTTCTGAAGTTTTACGACAAATCCTTCTAATATCAGCCCAATTTTGTTACTTGGGAGTTATCGAGGTTGCTAAACACGAATATGATATTAACAAGGGCCTGCGGAGTACCTAGTGCGCCCTAAGGATGGTGTTAATGTCGTCTTCTGGAGTTTAACGACAAATCCTCCTAGGGGGTTATCGAAGAAGTAGAAGAAAGAAGTGAAATTGATGAATGAATTATTTTTAATATGTATTAAACTTTTAACAATTGTTATTTTTTATACTAAAATATTATTTAAACAATTTTATAAACAAATACTATAAGCAGAAATTATTATTTTTAACTTTTAACAACTTACCACAAAATTCCAGAAGACGACATTAATACCAACCTATCCGGACACCGGGTACCTCGAAGGCCATGATCTAGTACCGGGTACTGGAATACGATGTTAACACCATTCTTAGTGCGCACCGGGTACCCCGCAAGCCCCCCACCGACCACAAAAACCCCCTAATAATTTCTGCTTAATAATGAAATTGTTTAAATAATATTTTTTGATAAAAAATAACCATTTTTAAAAGTTTATTAGTAGGATTTGTTATAAAACTCCAGAATACGACGCCGATATTTAGACCATTCTTAGCGCGTACCAGATACTCCGCAGACCCTTATCAATATCAGATTCATGTTTAGCGACCACAAAAACTCCTTGAATAACAAAATTGGACCAATATTAGATGGAATTGTCGTATGACTCCAGAAGACGACGTTTACACCATTCTTAACGCGCACCAGGTACTCCGCAGGCCCTTGTCACTATCATATTCGTGTTCAGCGACCTCGATAACCCCCAAGTAACGAAATTGGGCCAATATTAGTAGGATTTGTCGTAAAACTCCAGAAGACGACGTTTACACCATCCTTAGCGCCCACCAGGTCTCCGCAGGGCCTTGCCATTGTCATATTTGTGTTCGACAACAACAAAAACCTCCTAAGTAAAAAAATTGGGCTAATATTAGGAGAATTTGTCATGAAACCCAAGAAGACGACGTTTACACCATTCTTAGCGGGCACCGGGTATTTCGCAGGTACTTGTCAATGTCATATTCGTATTCAGCGACCTTGAAAACCTTCAGAGCAACAAAATTGGGCTGATAGTAGCAAAAATTGTCGTAAAATTCTAGAAGACGACTTTTACGCCATCCTTAGCGCGCACCAGGTACTTCGTAGGCCCTTGAAAATATTATATTTATGTTCAGCGACCTCGAAAACATCCGAGTAGCGAATTCGGGCCTATTTCCATCATCATTTACCTAGTTATACATTTTTTGTAATTGCAAACTTTTAAATGCATTTCGAAAATACTATTTTTTTATTGTACAAGGGCAGTTTTTCGTTTCCCATTAATTAATTTTGTTCACAAAGTTTGTAGACGTTCATACGAATTGAATGCAGAAAACCGCATTCAAATCCAACTTACTGCACAAAAAATCCCTCGTGTATTTCTTCGTTTCCTCGACTATTAGTAATTTTTTCTTTTATCGTAATCGTGGTTTCTTACCCCAGGTGGTTGTGTTTTTGTTTGTTACCGATAATTTGAATTCGTGTTTTGACTATTGACTTCGTAAAAATGACGAGAAAAAGAAGCGATTTCTTGGATCCATTGGACGAGAAGCAAAATGTCATATATGCAAAGCAAATTTATCATATAAAAGTTAATGAGTCTTTTGTCTAATTTAATAATAAATATTATAATTATTTGTATTAAATTAAATAACAGATAAACGAAAAAACCTGATAGCCGATAATAAAGAATCTCAGTAAGCAAAAAAGAAAATAAACCCTATTATAATAAGTAGACTGTAGACTAAACAGTCTAAACATATTAACACAAACAAAACAAGCAGTATCACGAACGCCTCAAACGCGACTGACGTTACGCGACCGTAAGACATCAGGTCTAAAAATCACTGATATTAAAAAATTAGTATCAGTGTAATTAAAAAATCACGCTATCGGTTATCTTTAAATTCCAGTTTCACTTGTCAAATATTTGGGTGCTAGGCTTTTTATTAAGCTTAACTGGGATGTTCATAGAAGTAAAACTCTTGCTAACGCTGGTAATTGTTTAGAATCTCGGTCCCACTTTATTGGATGTAAAATCAACATGATTAAATTTTTTTGAGTTATTAAAAATTTTTATTTTAACTTCAACGAAAACAGAATAATTAAAAAAATTAAAATGCCAAGTTTTCGACCAAAAAAAGTTTTTGGACAATATATGAAGAATCAAAAAATTGATATTTAAATATATTGTAACAAGTAGAATATGAAGCAAATCACTAGAAATTGATTTACTTAAATGAATACATTTAATTGATAAAATGCTTAAAAATATCATTTTTTTTTTAATTACCACTGAATTTTTTTATTTATTTTTTTATTTTTCCTAAAAGATTTGTAAACCCGCCTAGTTTTTAATTTTTTATTGCCAAAAATAAGGACCCAATTCTGAACAGTTACCTAATGCTAACCAAGTATTAAATTTTGTTATGAAAATTTAATAAAAGACCCTGATGATGCTAGGTCCATTCGTATATCATTTGTTAGGCCTGCACTGGAGTACTGTTGCTCTGTCTGGAATCCTTAACCATCCAACAACTGAAAATGATGCAACGCAGAGCTGCAAGATAAATCTATTTAAGTTTGTTTTATTTCGGATACTCGAGCCTTACTACTTTTTGGAAAATTGGACCCCTTCGGTCCGGGTCTCGGGGTTACGAGCTGACCCTGTCCAGCCCTATTGACCCCTATAAACTTGCGATCGCCTGTAACAAAAAAGAAAAAGCCCCTCAAAAACCCACAAAAAATCACAAATACTAATTTATGTTTTGGTGGCAAGTCGGCCACCGTTATCAAGATAGAAACTAAAATAAAAAATTAAACTAAATTTTTAGAAAATTTTGATCTAAAAACTTAGGAAATTCTGATAGCTTTTTTGCTTTTTTATGACGTTTTGTCATTATTACACTCCTTATTTACAAAACTTACATTGGTTTGGAGTCTCTGCTACCCCCGCGTCGGTTGTTTACAGAACCTTCGTACCATGATCAGGACAACCATTTATTAAAAAGTCTCTCCAGTTATATTGTAACTGGATTGTGCATAAATGTATTAATTATTATGGTATTTTGGGAACTATGAAATTTTCCTAAAATTTTACATATCTGTTTCCCATTTCCTATTTTCCTGATTGTATACTTTGTCTATACAACTACCACACCGGCCTTATGGCTTCTGTCTTGTTATTTTTAAATAAATATATAAATACATTACTTTTATCTACAACCGTGCGGTAACTAAGGTTACAAACACTATTTTAAGTGTGGTAAGTGTCACTTTACCGCACTAGTGTGGTAACTGTTACTTCACTGCTCTAGTGCGGTAAGATCATTTGTATAAAGGACTTTTAAAAATCGTTTATTTAAACATCGTTTAACAATTATTACTCTCCACGTAAATTACCTAACATACAGATAATATACCTAAAAGTTAAACGTAATAGTCGAATTGCTCACATTTCCTATATTTACGACTGCCGATTGAAATGGCTTTCTTTTGCGGTGGTGTCATTTTGACAATGGCTCACACCGATTGAGGTAACTGGTAGTTTAATCAATTTCTAGTCTAAAATTGGGATTAACGTCAAAGAAAAAATATCATCCCAAAAAAACCTGATGGTTGTAGATAAAATACTATACATAACTCGAGTGGTTTTAGCGCACTTAAGTGAATGCAAAACTCGCCTTTGGCTCGTTTTGCAAATTTCACTTTGCGTGCGCTAAAAATCTACTTCCCACACTTGTTATGTAATATACTATTAAGAAACACCATATAATAACCTGTATAACCAAAAAAATTAAAAAAAAATTTTTAAGTGATTTACTGCAGGTTTAGGTAATACAAAAACTAATTTATTTTCTTTGTTCCAAGATATTTTGCTGACACAATGCTGGTCCTTCTCTATGATATATATTTCAGTTTTAATTTTTTTTACCTTATGTAGAGCAACATATATTTTTATATATAATTATGTTGATTATGCATTCTACAAATAAAGGCTTTTAAGGATAAATTAAATATTTAAATAAAATACAAAGGGAAAACAGTTAAGGGTATTATGGGGACTTTTCCATGTTACAGTATCTGCAAATGATAAGGAAAAAAAAATAAAAATCATGCATACACTCCATGTACCAAGGTAGGTGCTAATGTGTTCTGGCCTAATTAGCTTTGGAAAGCTCTGTTAATTTAACGTGGGTTTTTAATCTTAGTTGTTAGCACTTTTTTTGGAACTTGGAATAGTCTATGAAAGCTTAAAGCCTTAGTAAATATTTGGAGATTTAGAGAAGAAAGGCAAACCTCTGCGGGCAGTAGGTTTCATAGTCTAGACACTCTAGAGATGAAGGAACGAATAAAGTTCGGCATTCTCCAAGTTGAACTGTAAAGAAAAGCCTAAAAGTGGCACCAATAAAAATAATATAAATAATAAAAGTAATAAAAATAAACGTCTTTTATTAAAAATTAATAGTCTTTACAAACCATAAAAACTTAACTATAACTACAGTCGTTGTGGTGCACTAGGCGAAATGTGACGTAGGTACTGGGTACCACTTTTTTATATTTAAATCAATGACATCACCATTATACCGGCTAATTTTAGGGATAAAAATGATGCGAAAATACCTATTAAAGCTTTTCTGAATCTGCTCTGGCTATGATTATACTGCGTTTGTGCCATTTAAGTTTTTTCTTAAAAGTAACGCCCACGAGATAAAATGGCTCTTTGTTCTGGCCGCTAATGAGTAAAAGATTTATATTTTCAGACTTTTTTTGCGACGGAAAACATAATTGCATTTTAAAGGCATTAAACTAAAAAATATTTTCGGCGCTTACATTCAATATTAATTTAAGATCAACCTTACCCTGCGCTTATTTTTTATTTCAGGCTTAGAGACTGGCTGGACAAACTAAATATTAAAGTAAAGGGTACTATTATTAGCAGAACCTTAAATGTGATTGTAAAAGAAAGAAGATCGGTGATGTGAAGCAGAAGTAGACTTGGCGCCACTAAAGTAATCTTTGCTCTTATCTTTTTTAAAGTTATCCTTTTTAACTTTCGTAGTACTATCTGAAAGTTTTTAGATATTGCTGGGATCTAAACTCAATAAAAACAAAACCTAAAATGAACAAATCTTCTCCTCTTCTTTCACGTTTTCAGATTTAAATATACAATTAAATATGTATTATAAACTTCTAGTTGCCACAATTTTGTATTGCATTAAAGTGGTAATTTTAGAATAAATAGGTAAATGAACAACTAACATAAACTAACCTTATGTGAAATGTAAAGAAACTAGAGCTTTTATATTACACCCAAATCCATAGCTAAAATGTTATTAGAAGAACTGAGAAATAAAATTGTTGCAGAAATGAATATTTAGCTTCTTATTTTTTTCAATCTGTAGACGTTTGTCCAATAGCAATTTCAAAACCCAAAAAAAAATTACTTCAAAACAGAATGAAACAAACAAAAAAATCTGGTTTTGCTGTCACATTAGTTAATTTTTACAACATCCAATATTCCAAAAAAATCTATGATAGTCGGTATTGCCGACAAAGTTATAAAACTGAGCAACTTAGAATACCAGCCCGAATCTATCAGCGAAGCTGAAGATATTTATATCAAAAATAGCTACCCAAAAAAAACGTATAAATACCATTTTTAATAATATATTAGTAAACGATAAAACAAACAGGAAAATAAGTATATTCTACTTGTATATAAAGTATGTTATTTATTTTTTCAAAAATCCAAAGACACAGCTTCCTTTTCCGAAAGATTAAACATTTTCTGAATAAATTGAGGTTTATTGTAACATTTTATTTTACTTTAAAAATGGCTGCACCCAAGATCTACTTTTAGCTCGTAAAGTTATATCAAACCATAAATGTATTGATACAATGTGGCTTTAAAGCGCAATGATACTATTACAAAGAACATAAAATAAAATATGCTTTAATATTTATTACTCTTAAAAAGTAGTTAAATTGTTACGTAAAGAAATATTACCTCCAAGTTTCATTTATTCTTATTAACTTCTCAATGGCCTTAAATATTAAACAATTATTTATTAGGAAAAATAGGGGACCCTTAAAATCTGCTTTTTTAGTATGGACGACTTTTATTGCAAATCTACTCCATGTACAGCTTGACAGATCTCTCTCTCTCTCTCTCTCTCTCTCTCTCTCTCTCTCTCTCTCTCTCTCTCTCTCTCTCTCCTCTCTCTCTCTCTATCTCTCTCTCTCTCTCTCTCTATCTCTTCTCTTTCTCTCTCCCCTATCTCTCTATCTCTCTTTCTCTATCTCTCTCTTCTCTCTACTCTCTATCCCTCCTCTCTCTCTCTCTCTCTCTCTTTCCCCCTCTCTCTCTCTCTCTCTCTCTCTCTCTCTCTCTCTCTCTCTCTCTCTCTCTCTTCTCTCTCTCTATCTCTCTCTCTCTCTCTCTCTCTCTCTCTCTCTTCTCTCTATCTCTCTCTCTCTCTCTCTCTCTATCTCTCTCTCTCTCTCTCCCTCTCTCTATCTCTCTCCCTCTCTCTATCTCTCTCTCCCTCTCTCTATCTCTCTCTCCCTCTCTCTATCTCTCTCCCTCCCTCTCTCTCTCCCTCCTCTCTCTCTCCTCTCTCTCTCTCTCTCTTTCTCGCTATTAAAAGGTAGGAGGAGGGGCTGCCCACAAGGAGGCATACTATCGCCCTTGGTAAATAAACTGCCCCTGTCTGGGTTATACTGATGACTTGGTCATAGTTAGGGTTTTCTACCCGGGTATATTAAATTTTTAGTACCCGGATACTTTTATTGTTAGACCCGGGTACCCACTTTGATCCAAGAATTCATCAAAATTCTCAGAAAATTATAACTAAGTAGCGCCCTAAAAATAACATAAGCACATTTGCACTACAAACAATTAAAATAACTCCAAAGAAGGCGTTGAGTTTTTTACAAAAATGCAGTTAATTTGTGGTTAGGTCTGGCTATGTCGCCGTATTTTGTTTTCACAATCTTTAGAGTATGTGTAGCCTAAGGCTACGTACCTAAAATATGCCAAGGGTGATATACTTGCCGAAGGTAGGCAGACCTCTAGATTGAATACCCAAGTCATATAGACCGATTAATCTATCTTTGTTTCTTCCTAAAATGCTTCATAAAATAGTAGATAGATACATGAGAATAAAGGTACCAAAAAGTTATCCTTTTAACAACCGCCAATACGCTCATTAACTAGAAAGGTCTGTGGATTGGATGATCTAAACAGACTTCTGAGTTTATTGATGGGAAAGAGACGTTTCTGGACATAGGCGCGTTCAATAACACCGGCACATAAAAAAAAAGTAGTCTGTGAATTTAACCAAACTTATTTATCTATATGTATTTTGATGCACTGAATCCGAATTTAAGGTCCGTTTGGCCAAATAAACTCTCAAAATTTTGAGTAAATTGCGAAAAACTGCTAAAAATGGCTAAATTTTGCAGTTACAAAAACGTTTTTTTTTAATTTTACTTGATCAAGCATGTTTTTTATGTATGTCAATACGCTGAAGCTAAACCAAAATTCGTTTGGACTGTACAACCTCCAAATTTTGAGTATATTGCGAAAAACTCCTAAAAATTGCGGAAAATTACAGTTATGAAAATTGGAGTCTTTACAGCCAGACGGACTTTGCATTTAGATTTAGCGTATCAAAATACATAAGAAACATACTTAATCTTGCTTAAGTTACTTTTTATAACTGCATTTTTTCGCAATTTTGAGCCATTTTTAGCAGTTTTTTGCAATTTATTAAAAATTTAGAAGACATGCGCCTAAACGGACTTCGGATTTAGATTAAGCGAATTAGAATACATAAGAAACATAATCCTGTTTAATAAAATTTTCTTCATTCTTCTAACTGCAATTTTTTGAAATTATTTTTCATTTTAAGCAGTTTTTTGAAATATACTCAAAATTTGAAGGGTGTGCATACTTGATCTTGATTAATTAATTTTTATCATTTTTATAACTGCAATTTTTAGCAATTTTTAGCATATTTTTTGCAATTTACTTAAAATTTAAAGGGTGTGCACGTGTACATGTACAGCCAAACGGACTTCGGATTTAGATCCAGCGTATTGAAAAATATAAGAAACATACTCGATCGAGTTCAATTAAAAAAAATCGTTTGTATTGAACTCAACTGAAATTATTAACCATTTTTAGCAGTTTTTCTCAATTTACTCAAAATTTTGAGGGTGTATGGGCCAAACGGACAACAGATTTTGATTTAGCGCATCAAAATACATATAGATGGATGGATCTGGTCAAATGCGCAGACCACTTAATTTTTTTGTGTGCCGGTGTAATGTACTAATTATGTCAGCCTTAGAAGTAGGGCCATAAAATCACCCCTGGTACAGTAACAATGGAGACAAAAGTGGAAAGGTGCTGTCCTTGGTAAACAGATTTCTAAACAAAATAACTGGTGATAGGTGCCACCGCCTGCAGATGACTTGGTCATAGTTGTCAACGGCGGTTACTTAGGGTACATCTCAGGCAGGATGTAAAATGCATTAGGCTTTGTGGATAAATAAGCACACCGAAAGAACTTTCAGTCAACCCTTATAAATCAATAGCTGTCCCATTCACCAACGGAGGAGCGCTGAAAGATTTAAGGCTACCCAGGCTCAACGGAGTTATATTCTCTTTTCTAAAAAAAGTTATATATTCAGATATCATTTGTGACCAAAAAACTACCTGGGATTTACTTCTAAGCAAAGTCACCAAAAGGGCAAAAACTTCCTTTGGTAAATGCCGAAGACTTTGCGTGAAAACTGGTAACTTAACCCAAAAATTTACATGTGATTACACAAAATGGTACTTAGACCAATGTTACCAGATTGTTTAATTTTATGAGCCGCAGAGACCTTACAAATGACAGCAATTATGCAATTACAGTATACAAAGACTTGCTTGGCTTTGTATAACGGTGGCCATGTAAGCCCCCACCCCTACTGCAGCCTTAAATGTGCTACTAAATCTACCTCGATACGGGGTGAATGAAAGTGGAACAACACGGTTTCAAATATTCCCAAACGTCTATCATCAGGCAAGAAAAAATCGTACAAGGAAAGTTGAAGTAGGACAAAGAAGTGAAATAACTTTGTGAGATGACTCAGAAAAAATGGTAACAAGCTATCGGCTAGACCAACAATATGTTTGTATGATTAACTGCTGCGATAAATAGTTTCTCGCACCACACTAAACATTCTTTATTCCATTCAGGAGAGAGGAGCTTGCTACCTTTTTTAAGTTAATTTAAAGAGGTCTGGTCCAAAGAACTGGCCCGTGTAATTCCTCCAAATGCAGATTCCAATAAAGCAACATGCAGTGTGACTTGTATGCATCCCCTTACAGATCATCTTAAGAGGCACCACACTTTTTACTTTGTCAGCTCTTAAATCTCTATGGAACAAGCTGCCACGGGTATTTTTTGATCCGCCACATTTGGAAATATTAAAACCCCATGATACTTAATTGCCTCTTACTTTAGTTAGGACAACTACAGTATGTTAGTACTGGAGTCTCACCTTGTAGGCTGAGCCTAAAATAAATAAATTATTTAACAAGATAATATGACGTTGTGAATATGCTTTATCAATAAACCTATACATGTCTAGCAAACCAATTTCTTAGGTGCAGAGATTTTCAGTGCGATTACAGGAGATGTCACTGTAATAGGCAAAGGCTAAAGCAAAATAAAGACAGACAAAAAACGTGCAGAGGCTGATTCCCTTTCAACCGACCCAGGAAGAAGAGGGAAATACCTCGGCCGGACTGCGACAACACCTAAACACATACTCAGTGATGCCAGATCTCACGATTATTTGTAAGATTACACGATTTTGGTTCCGATAGTGACAGTGTCTGGCGTTACTTAACGTCGGTGATTTTACGGAATGTGGTGTTTGTACGCGGCAAGGTCCGACTACTGCTGTTAAACAGATTGTATATGTTACAAAAAAAAACCGAACCATATCCGAAATAGAGATTTTATTTTACAATAAATGTTTAATGGTAAATGTAGAACCTAACCGAAACTGACCAGAACTACATTTAGTATCAAAAATGTATTGTAAAATAAAATCTTTATTTGGAATATGGCCTGGGGCAAAGTAAATCGGCCTGAAATCAAATATTTTTTGTAACATACCTAAAAAAGCCAGCTCGAATTTTTAAAACAGTTTGTAAAAATGGGTAAAAAAACTAAATAGACACATTTTTTCAAAATAATGTTAAAAGTGGGTTATTTACAAAAAGTATAGCATCATAGTGTAGTAAATTAAACGATAAAAACATCCATAAATACATCGTCCTTTTTAAAGATTTATGAGCGCAAGAAGGGAAGAATCGATGTATTCCACTCGAATGCCCAATAAAACGTTATGTTGCTCATAAGAATGCCAATACACTTTCTACCCACATTGTGCCAATATATTTATACTTTGATAAAACTTTACGAAATATAGTTCAAAAATCACATTACAAAACTAAGTGAAATAAAACAAGAAAATATTATTTATTGTTGGTAAATTCTGGTGAACTTTGAGCAAAACAATTATTTACAGTATTTTATTGTTGGTGAAATAAACAAAGTATTATATATTTTGTTAAGTTTTAATACCAACAACCTTTAGTACCTTTAAAAACTAATATTATTGATTTTTTGTTATTTTTTTAAACAAATTTAAGCAACTTCTATATTGAAAATCCGCATTTCGAAAATTGAGCTGCCTTAAAGCAAAATACTTGATTTTTATTTGCTGTAATATATATTCCAAATTATTATTGTATTATTTTTTACTTAAACAGAGGGTCATCATATCTATCAAACAGTTGAAAATCCAAAAGAAATTCTTAACCACCAGAGGCAGCCAGAACAAAAAGACTAGGGCAATCATAATAGACAAATAACAAGGAAATCGGGCCTACAGAAATTAATCCAAAGTAATAAATAATTCAAAATTACTTTTGGTTACTTCTAATTAGTTTTTATTTAGCACTTCAAAGTTTTTAAATCCTAAACGGACGTCTTAAAAGTTAATATAGAAAACTAGAGACAATGATTCTATTACAAATGCTACCAGCAACTTGTACTTTGGCATCATTTATTTAAACTTATAACAACTTTACTTTTATTTGAATTTAACTCAAACTGTGTTTCTTTAGATTTACCAAATGCATGTAAAGTATATTTAAATATGGGAAAGTTTGTATAAATAGTTTAAAATAGGATTCAATGTTTAAATGAAATATGTTAATTGTACAATAAAAACCAAAAACCTATTTTTATAAACAGCAATAGCTTTATATTTAATAAATTAAATGTATATTTATGGAGGTATTTCAAATCAGGTCCTACCAAAACATTGTCACCATGCTTAAGAAGTGACTTATCCCAAAATATTGGACAGTCCTAATTTTATCCAAAACCAGTGGTTCGTGCACTATTTCTGCACAAAAAGTTAAATTGCAAACGAAAATGTTTAAAAAATACTTCATGTACTATTTTTCTTCGGTAACAAAAATTTAAAATACTTTTTTAAAGACTAATTTTTTACATTATTTTTAAATAAAACTTTTAATAATTTCACACCATTGTTTTTCTGTGTCTTGTCTGCTAAAAAGTTAACAATTTTTTTTTTGAAATATTACTAAAAAGTAGAAGCAAATTTAGAAAAAAATGCGTCTTTACCAATACAACAATTATTACCATACAATCTTATTAATTTAAAAGTTATTAAAAACTTCTCTTAAAAAAAAAATAAAATTGAAATTAACAAACTATTGAACAATAACGAAAAAAAATTTTTTAAAATTTTTGACCCCTATCATCCTTTTAAAAATTATTTAAAGAATCCTTTAAGCTATATCTACTTAAAACACATCACATATTTTATTTATCATAGCGTGGATCAATAGAGTTTATTAAAAAAATATTACATTTTAAGGCCCTAAAAAAAATAATCCCTGCCCAAAATTAAAAAAAAATGTGCTAAATCCGCGCCTAGAAGACCTTTCATTTGGAGCAAGCAAAACTAAAAAATCTTTTAATGCGGCTAAGATATTAGAAAAAACCGAAAAGTCTACATGATTTATTATAACAGTTTTTAAAGCACCTACGTAAATCAAGAAAAAAGCACGTCTTTTTATTCTCAACAAGCCTAGCTGACTGAGATTTTAATAAGTGAAAAGGCTAATTACCCCCCTTTCCCCCCTTATGCGACAAGGTCCTTTTTCAAAGCAAATAAAACCATGATGTGTTTATACTGTTAACTCTATAATTATTATGATATGGTTTGTTAAGATGGTAAAAATAATATGCATGTAAAAATAAAATTCTCTAAAAGTTAGCAAAAAATCGCTGTCATAATCGAAAAAAGAAAAATGGAATATTTTGAAAACTGTTAAGTTAATTAAAGTTTTTTTTTGTAAAATTGAGCAGAAAATAAATATGTTAGTTTCTTTAATTTTATAAATAAAGCCCTTAAAAAGTTTTAAAATTTAAAAACTAAATAAATTATTAAAATGTTTATCCACAAAATAGAAGAAAAACATTTAAGTGTTATATTAGAAACTTTTTAAAAAGGTTTTTTTTTTAATTAATTACAGCCCTAATTTTATGGCAAATCAATTGCAATACATTTATATAAATACTGTATTTAATAAAAAAAAAGTTTTCATCCATTTGGCGCATGGGTGAAGGTCGCCTCCCAACTAGCAATTTGGTGTTTTAGAAATGTCCTAGAAATGTTTCCGACACAAATGTTATAAAATATTATTTTAGAAACATTTTTATAATGTTTTCAGCACTTATAAATGTAAAATTGACCTTTTATAAAATACTTTAGTCACCATAAATATAATGTAATGTTATTGAAATAATTAAAAACTGATTATATAAACATTTCGGTTTAACTCTAAGAATATTTAGAAACGACATTATAGAACTGTTTTATTAAAGCTTTCTTTTAATAGCACTAAAAAAAAAGCTATTTTCTAAAAATTTTTATAACAGACTTTTTAAGAAAAAATATGCTGAACGGTCGCACAGTAATAAAATAAATGGGTTTTTTAAATATTTTTAAAGTCGCCACAAATATCTTTATATCAAAACGAAATGCTTTGCTATGACAAGGTAAAACATCTGCAAAAATACACAGAGAACGCCATACTTATTGGATTAAATAATAAGTAATATAAATCTTCGTTTATACGCATCTCCCGTATGGACTTAAATTTTTAGTGCGAAGGAAATTTTACTGATAATTATATATCATGTTTTCAACAAATTTTAAGCGCGCTTTCTGTTTACCGATGATTTCTAAAAAACAATTTTTTTGTTAATAAATCCACTTTTTGAATTAAAACCATTTTGCAAACATTCTTATGTCAGATTATTTTAATTATAATACATTTTTAAGTTAGCACGTTTTTAACTGTCATTAACAACAAAAATATGATAATTGTTGTTGCTTTATATGTCTTTAAATGGCTGCCTTTTATAAAATACTTTTGTGTTAGTAGCAAGCATTTTCCGATAATTAAATTATAAGGCTACATTTATAAAATTTAAAACAATGAGATTCTTTGAGTTAAACAGTCTTAGACAGGTCAGTGCTTAGACAAAATTTTGTTGTGTCACAGGCATTCTAAAAGCAAATGTACCTAATTACTTTCATCTCCAACTTTTGTCATGACGATAATCTGATTATTTTTAAAGCGTCCTAGGATCTTGCGGAATTAGGTTAGGGATCCTTTTGTTAACACTCCGAAATAGAGCTCTTAGTGCTGAATGTGAAAATTTAAAAAAGTGCCTACGATCTGAGATTTTTTTAAAATTTATCATATTTGTGCTATTCTGATTTTCTCGTGCCTCTGTTTTTATTGCTAATACCACTGTTACTATTAGTTACTATTTAAAAATATTTTTATAACAAATTTTCA
Organism: Listronotus oregonensis; assembly: GCA_019359885.1. NCBI lineage: Eukaryota > Metazoa > Arthropoda > Insecta > Coleoptera > Curculionidae > Listronotus > Listronotus oregonensis. The sequence goes on from JAHBCN010001064.1 coordinate 115,705, forward strand.
ATCTTTTACAAAACCATCATATTTTTATTTTTTTATCAATCGCTATAAATATAAGGAAACATAACCACACATTTAATGCAAGAAATATATTATAGCAAATGTGTTTTTATTGCGTAGGTAGCAGCAATAATTATATTTAAAGAAAAACAATTTAATTATGTAAACATTTTGTTCGTGTTTCCAACCAATAGCAGACTGCATCTCTATGAACTAATTATATAGCAAGCTCTGGAGCAACAATTTACTCCATAAAACAAAATAGTCCTAAATACTACTTTAGAAAAAGTATTTTATGGGATGACCAACAAATACAATAAAGTAATTGTTATAAGTTTTTATAACGGTATTAATATGCTGCAAAAGACTCTTACAAAGGCGTTATAAAACAATTTAGTTTTGTTGGCTAAGTTGTTTTATAGCTGAGTCATAAAAGTATATTTATAATTATTTTGTTACTGCTTTATTAGATATTTTATAATATTGTATTAGAAACGTTTTAATGATAAAATAATAAAACATTTCAGTTGCAGACAACCATATAGTGTTATCCACAACTGTAAAAGAATTAATTAACATCTTGGAAGCATTAATAAAACAATAATAAATCAAAAAAGTTGTAGAAAATTAAAATTATAAAATACATTTGCTGGTTGGGCTTGTTCGGATCCCATACTTTAACACAATTGTTGGAAGAGTTATCAACAATATTTAATATAGTCTTTACCGAGAAAACAATTCATGACACGATTGACAGATTCGTAAAATTATTAATTATTTTATCCGACGGCAAATTTTAATTCTTGACATTTCAATGAGGTTATTTACACATGAGTAAAATTGTCAATAATATTAAAAACAAAGAAGTTATGAGAAAACAAAAGTATAAAAATAAATCAAATCTACGCTACAATATAATAACAAAAGCTTATGAAAAAAAAATCAGTATTTAAATAAACGGCTTAACAGTACTAAGTTCCATTCTAAAATAATTTTTCCTATTATTTATCTCATTTTTTTTCTTGCACACCCTATATCCAAAGAGAAGCCACTTTAAAGCTGTGTTTATGCAAAAGTTTATCCAATTTTTTGGCGAATGAATATCTATATTAAATTGCAAAATATATTTGCGCATTTATGTGGTAGATGGTGAGGTAAAATGTATATTAACTTTTAACCCCAGACATTCGGTTAATCTGTCAAAGTAAATTTTAAATTGTTAATTGCTGATCTAGCATAAATGATAAGCTTGGTCAGCCATGTTAGTTTCTGTCGATTACAGTTGTCACAACTTGAAGTTTATATTATTAATTCTGTGTGGTGGGATTTGAAAACCGAACGTCGTTGGGACGACCATACTTTAAGGCATAAATGTTACATTTTATGACCTACTATTTATAATTGCTACTTTTTAGTCGATGGTATTAAAAGAAAATTATACTTTAAAATAATACTTATAAATATAAATATATGTTACAAAATTTTGTCTTAGTAAATAGGTCTTACGGAAAAAAATACATAGAATCATTTGAATTCCCAACAAAACAAAGTGGTGTGCGGTGGTCCTTGGTAGTTAGTTAAGAAATATTTTTTGGAGCAATTGTATTTTAAGTAAAGCAAGAGGAAAAAAATACAAAAAACACATTTTTTTACAAAAAATGTATTAGGAATGAAAGCAAGGATTATTATTAAAATTTTAATTTTCTAGGCCCCCGGAAGTAAGACAGACTAAGTCCCGGCCTGACGCCGGAATGTGTGTATATTACAAGAAAGGTTTTAGCCTCTTTTCACCCATTATAACTTTGTTATGGTTTCACATATAGATATGAGGTTTGGTATGTAAATTTAGTATTTTAACACTTTAACTGCCTTGTGTACCAGATGTGGACACAGTGATTTGTTTCGATCTAGATGCTTATAAAACATGTGGCTAAAATGTGTACCATTTTAGCCACATGTTTATCATCTAGATCTAGGTCCTGTGTACCTTGCTTATCAGTCTGCTATGTATTTATACTAGAATATCGTCGGGTCTACATAAAACTATACTATTTTTAACAAAAAAACATAATTTTGTTTTATAAGTTTTACATATATTTATCATAAAATAATCACAAATCGGGTAATTAAGAAAGGATATATCTTGACCCACAGGCCTAAGTTGGCCTGGTAGTAAAAGTGTTAATTATCTAAAACAAATTGAAAAGTTGTGTCAAGTGGATTCTTAGATAATTGATTTTGAACATCGACCATTTTAATACTGACTGACAGTAGAAAGTTGAAATTCGTTACATAAGTAGTTTATGGACACAAAGTGAGAATACATCTTAAAAACTGCACATCTTTACTCGAAACAGCCTTAAGCAGGTGCGGCAATATCGTTTATTTGGGGGGTATTTTAGAAGTTTGCAATCTAGATTAGAGTAGATTAGATTATTTGAGCGAAGATGGCAAATATGTCCTCCACCACTGCAACCTTCCCAGGTTTATTGTAGTTTCTTCTATCATTCTTTAGATTACCTTTTCCAGGCAGGTCTTCTTAACTAGACTCCAGAGTCTTGATACTTGCCACTCCATATATGCCCCCGGTTTTGGCTTTTCCTCACCAAGCCTAGTAAACCCAAGCCTACATAGTGCTTCACAGTGGCACCGTACATGTACGGCTGTTTCTTCAGCCTCCTGGCAGAACCGACACACACAGGCTATCCTCCACCAGGCCTATTTTTTCCAGGTGCTTGTTGAGTTTGCAATGTCGTGTTGGTTGACCTACCCTTATCCTTACGATCTTACCACTGTGGCTCAGTAGGTCCGAAGTAAACTTGGCCGAGCAGGTCTTGATAAAGTGCTTTGCCTGTTGTCCTGGTGTTTGAACCCACCAGCTTTGAAACTCTCTGTCTACCCAACTTTTAGTAGATGCTTTAAAGAGGCCTGCCGAGATTCCACAGAATGGCTCCGGGCCTATCATTTCCATGGCTGATCCTGTTTCGACTAGGTCGTCGGCCTCTTCGTTACCTGGGTGGCCTTCGGGGCCTGATACCCAGGCTACCGTAAGTTTGTTTACCAAAGCAACTTTTTCTAGGGCCTGTATACAGTCCCCCACTAGTTTGGAATTAACTTTTGAAGAACTGATGGCCTTCAGGGTCGCTTGGCTGTCTGAGTAGTTTGCAATCTAACTGAACCTTTATTTCTGAGGTCATTAAAATAGAGACAGGATTTTATTTTAATAATTAAACTCGAAAAAAGAAGAAATCACACAACAAACCCTTATGTAAAATAAGGGCCAAGTTCATTCCCGAAAACAAAGAATACATGTCGGACACCTAAAGAGAGGTTTTCACAAAAATCTCTTATGGTTGGAAATTTTTCAAAGTTTTGACCTAACTTTCTGTTTATTAACCGGGCTAATATAAAGGTCACCTATTAAAAGAACTAAGAGAGTAAAAAAGAAACAAAAAAATACCCACTGGAACAACATTTCAGGCTAAAGAAAGGCGAAGAGCTTCATCTCACAATCCCCCAGGTAAACTAATAGGCTATTAGAGCTTCAAAAACTGAACTCGTGTTAGTCATTACTTTCTTGACATGACACAGCCCTCTGATATATCACCTCCCAAAAAGATGGAAAAGACTGAGAGTAAACGCTATAAGTTTTGTGACAAATGCAGCAAAACCACGGCATAGGAACCAGGTGGTGCGTCGCCGAGTGGAACATAGGAAATCCCATGTAAATTTTAAGGGGTTTAATCATTGGCTCCCCTATACATTTTACCAAAAAAAAATGTAAGACCACTTTTTGAAGAGACCAGTCTGACAAAACCTCGTGCCAAGTTTTAAAAAATTTTAATAAGCGAATCTTGAATTATTCATTTAAATTTAATTGCAAAATTACCAAATTTTCGGTTCAGGTAAAACCAAACAGACACCAGCCACCAGCAAACAATTTGTTTGAAGGCTTTGTTCAATCTGACGTACAGCCGAATACAAGAAATGTTTTTTTTTATTTTTTCATCAATCTCACAACCATTACGTTTAAAGTAAAATACACGTTAACATTATTTTTGTATTATACCTTTTATTTAATGTAACAATTAAGTTTAAGTAATAACATTTATTAATATCATTTTATCATACTAGAATTTAATTAAACCGATAGCAGTATCAGAAATATTTTTAATTTATTTTCCCATTAAGCCTATCTGGTCCATTTCAACCATTAAACGTATTGTCAGTAAATTCGAGTCCAAAGTCAACGCAATAAATAATTGTAAATGTTTAACATAGAAGATCGAAAATAGATCCGAAAAAAGAGAGAACTGAACTCTTAATGTTTTACTGGGTGTGAAAAATAAAATAAAATAAAATACAATAACTTTTTTAAAAATAATAGAAAATAACATTAATTACTCAAATGTTCAAACAACCCCCCAGCTAAACAATATCCCAACCGATCATAAAATTTATTTCTAACGTTGCTATGTTGATATTGCGAAATTTTATTACATTAAATTTAATTTAATTTTGAAATAAGTCCAAATTCCTTGATGTCGGCTAAGGAAATTAGCCGACATCAAGGAGATTTTCCTCGGCGACGTTCTCACCTACCTTAAATCAGTAGGATGGGCGGCGTATTGAGTGAGGAGTCCCTTTTAGGAGGAAGCACAACGGGCCTACTGAGGCCTAGGTGCCGTGATATCTATTACCCTCCTCATCTTCAGATTCGGATTCAGAAGTCCAAATAGGTTTCTGCTGTCAGGTTATAGTCCATAAAAAGGGTCCAATGATATGGTGTCCGATAATTCCCATGAATACATTTGTTTTTTGGAGATATTGTGTCCGAGTATGAACAAAGCGATGTTCATTTTCTTGGCTTCAATACCGACAATTCTAAACATTTGGTTTATTTATCGGTAAAACAAATATTTCTTAAAAAATTCCTATCGTTATTTGCTCTTTCCATCATTTCAGAACAAAATGCCATTCTTTGGTCTTCATTTACTTTCTGCAGCTCCTGATGTTTTTTGAATTTATACGAATAATATTTGTGTTTTTTTTAATGTGCGCAATACTGTTGTATGATGTTTATTTACCTTTTGCCCAAGAAATCTCGTACTAACCATTTTGTTTTCCTCCACACTCAGTGGAATATTAAGATCTCTGTTCCCTCTTTCTTCGACTCTATTTTCGATATCGTGAGTTGAGCATTAACAATTATTTATTACGGTACCTTTGGACTCGAATTTACTGACAATACGTTTAATAGTTGAAATGGGCGGAATGGGCTTGGGGGGAAATAAACTGAAAACATTTCAGATACTGCTCTAAAACAGTTTCCCCATAATACCACTTAATTATGGATTCTTTTTCGTCGATTGAATAATTCATATTTTTTTTTTAAATACCTACTGTCACTGATTTATTAAAACTTTTTCTCAAGTCAGGGACAATATTCATTTTATTGGTGCCTGTTTTGTTTTTGCCTGAACCAAAAATTTAGTAATTTTGCAATTACATTTAATTGAATAATTGAAGATTCGTTTATTAAAATTTTTTGAAACTTGGCACAAGAGCTTGTCAGATTGGTCTCTTAAAATTTACATGGTATTTCCTATATTCCGCTCGGCGACGCACCACACGGTTTACTATACGAACGGATGGAATCAACACGCCAAACGTTAACATGTCTAGAAGAAGCATGCCCCAAAAAACGTTACTAACTTCACGAAAAGCTTGGGAATTGAACGGATCAACTAAGGCAGGGCATCCACAAAAAATCTTATTAGGTCGAAGTGGAATTGGGGCTATGTTAATCCAAGCGACCCCATTTACTACAATACATTTTCTTAAAAAAACTTGGACAAGCATATTTTTTGTTAATTATCAGAAATAAAATTATTTACATGTGTTCATTAAAATATAACAGACAGGCGTAAAAATTTATTTTCGAATTAAATCCAACAAACTTATCGTTTCTCTAATAATATGTAGCGTCAAAAGTTTGAACACCTGGGGTAATGCGCCAATTTGGTAAAACAGAATATCGAGTTAAAATGCAAATGCACTCTCCAATATGCAAAGTTTAATTAATCTCGAACATACGTACCGAAACTAAAAAGAGACTTACATCGGCAAATATTAGTACAGCTCTATGTTATATGGGATTCTGCAAATTATAGGCAATTTTTACTTTTCCGATATTTCTGCATTTATATTAATATTACAAGAATCCATTTGTTTTAACTTTTTTACAATAAGAATCTAATTTTACGAATGTTTATTTTGAAAGATATTGAAAAGTTTAAATTAACAAGTAGTGGAATATAACCGCAAGTTGGATAAATTAAGTAGCAACATGAAGTTGTAGTTTAATAGTGTAGTCAATTTCTTTGGAGATATTTCATCTTGTGACCGGTTTCGATCTATATCAGATCTTATTAGACAAACTAGTCAAAGGTAATAACTTCTAAAAAATGCTAATACTAATTCAGTATTTAAACACATAAACGGGTAACAGACGTTCAAGTTGTAGTTACTAATTCCCTAGCAACTCATCCTAACTAGCCTTATTATAATTTTGCCGTTCGGTTAAAGGATTTTTTTTTTAAATAAGATACCATAATTATACATAAGCTTTTCATGTTTTTTTCTTGTTTAAATTCTTCTTACTGAGCTTTAAAAACATGAGCCATATGGCTGCACCAGGGCACCACACATGTTCTGGTCTTTATTTTCTCATTACGGGGTCTACAGAGGTTATCGTCAGCCATACTATTTCTTTTGAGTATCTATTTTACCTCCCAATTTTTATTAGGTAACTTACTCGTCTTACCATCTTGATAACCGAAAAAAATATATATTTAATGATTTTTTTTGCACGTCTTCGTTGAGGTATCCACGAGTTGCTAATTTTCCGGTCTTAAGATTTTTCTTTAGTGAAAATTATTTTTGCCCTTTTTGAGTAATTTTTATGACCTGGAACCCAGGCATCATTTAATTTGATTAACAGCCAAACTTTTCTAGGGCAAATATACAGTCATTTATGAGTTAAAAGCTAATTTGTAATAAAGATATCTATACAAATAAGCTTGTTCTAATAAAGTATTTATTGAAGCTTCAAAAAACTTATTATTTAAGTAGCTAACAAAATCTGAGTAGCTAGCAGTGTTTAAGCTTGTTTTTTTCCCTCCCCCTTTGGGGGTGTATTACATTATGGCTGTAATTTCTCTCTTATACCCCCTGAAATATTTTAATAAATCGGAAAAGATAGTTATCTTTTGATTGTTTTCTTAAATACCGTTTATGAATCCTTGGTTTTTTTTTTGGTAGTCTACATTATAGAATTGCTTTAATAAAACGGCCTCCTTTTTTTTTTTTCCGTCTGATTTAACTTTTATATAGTGCGTAATTAAAGTAACTTCTATGGCTCTTATATTTAAAAGCATACCATTGATTGATTGATTGATTGATAAAGTAAATACACAAGTTGAGGTTTTTTCCGCCTCGACACTGCGGGCCCACAGGGCTTGTTGTATCTCTTGTGTATTTTTTTCAGTTAAAAGGTTTGACACCTTAGACAGGTGTAGTAGCCCTTTACTGTTCTTTTCTGGTTCCAGCCTCCTGGTGGTTATGTCCACCATAGGGTTTTTATTTGTTCTCCAGTATGTAAGTGCAGGGCACTCATATATGATGGGGAGAGGCTGTCTCTTCCTCTTCGTCACATAGTCTGCAAATGGGTTCTTCTCTATAGATGCCCATAGTGTGCATATGTTTTCTTAGGGTGCAGTGTCCGGTTATTAATCCTGTCACTATCCTAATCTGATTCCTATTTAGTTTTAGTAGTTCACTTGTCAATGCTTTCGATGGTGAGTCCAGCATTGACTTACTGTGATTTTGCCTTGGAATGCGGTTCCAGTATGACTGATGTTGTGTTTGAATCCACCGAGTCATGTAGCCACGAACCGAGGCTTTTGGTATTCCAAAAACAGGTTCAGGACCCACAAACATTGCTGCGGAGCCTCGCCTGGCCAGGGAGTCTGCATTTTCATTGCCCTGTATTCCCCTGTGTCCTGGCACCCAGGAAAGTGTAACTTTGTTGTGGTTAGCCAGGTTTAGGAGGCATTGCAGACAGTTCCAAACCAACCTTGAGTTGACTTGTTGGGATGCCAAAGCTTTTATGGCCGCTTGACTATCAGAGAAGATAGTAATGTCCCTGCCCTTACATCTCCTCCTCAAGTTCTCTCGCAGACAAAGTTCAATGGCATATATTTCCGCCTGGAAAACAGTGGCATATTTCCCCAGGGAAGCATAAGCATTGAACCATGTATTCCTGCGCCGGCTCCATTGTCAGTCTTGGATCCATCGGTATACCAAACCAATTTCCGAGACTGACCAGGAGATCGCTCACTACCGCCCCAGGTAAGCTGGGTTTTGTATGGTCTGTGTGTATTTATCCGTTTTGGCATTGTATCACTCCCCATCTCAAATATTGGGTTTGTGATACTGCTCGTTATTCTGGTGTGTCCTAGGGCAGGCCCAGAGCACCAGTTGCCGTTACATTTCAGCCTGTATGCCCCAATCCTCGCCTCCGCTTTAATAATTATACCAAGAGGGGGAGGCTTAGGGGGGTTTCCATGGCTGCATTTGGGAAATGTAATAGCTCCCGTTATACAGAGACATGCTAGTCGCTGGAGTTTGGATAACTCCAGCTCTGCTTTTTTTGTTCTAGTTTTGGCCACCAGATAGTTGAACCGTAGGTTATCATGGGTCTTACCACAGCAGTGTACAACCAGTGTACTATGCGTGGCTGAAATCTATTCTTCCCCACAGCTCTTTTGGTAGCCATTAGCATACCATAAAAAAGCTCTAACTCTTTATGTGGAACTTACTTGTATAAAGGTATAGATGAGCTGCAATTTTGTTAAAACTTCAAGGGCTGCAGTTGGGTGATTTTTATGGCTCTTAAGATACATAAGCTGGCCAACACTCTCTACTTTACTTTTTACCACGATTTGCGTAGTCGCGTAGCATGTATTTTTAAACCTCTAAAGCAAATATTTTTTTTTATTGTTCTTTTTCTTTAATCGAGAAATCTTGCATCAGATATTTACGACGTTTGCAAAGTTTATTGATAACACAATCTTCTGCATAGCCCAGGCACGGGTTCTTTTCATCTTTTATAAAAAATCGCAACAAATTTAGAAAAAGAAATATAAAGCATATTTATTAACTGACAAAGAAAGGTTAATTACCTAGTATTTATATTTTTATTTTAGTTATATTTTTTAACCGAATTTAGTAAAAAACAATTAAATTTTTAGCCGTCTCTTCGGCTCATCTCATTGGTTTGTTTTATACTAATTTTTAAACATGTCCATTTAAATTTTAACATTTTTACTTAAATTTGTTTTTAAAAATTAAAAAACAATGATTTAAACTGTAGGATATTAACTATATAAAAAAGAGAGGTAAAGGTTAAGGGAGTTTTATTGTTTTATACATTTAATAATCCTAAAATATGGTAAAATAGCGGAAATTTTAAAGGGTGCATTTTTAAAACAGGGGTAAATTTGACCACTTTTTTGTTTACTAAATTTGCCTTAAACTCTATGCACGTATTGTACACATATGTTAACTGTTGTTCAAAATTAAATGTCTTATTAAAATGTTATACTTAAGCCAAAAAAAATAAAAAATTTGTATTTTTTTATTTTTTAAATCTTATTGGTATTGCTTTACTGAAAAAAACTTTTATCGTGTTCTTCAGAACCGTTTTCGGTAAAAATATTTAGGATTCGTAACTGAGATATGATTTGTAAAATTTTGCTATTCTTATGGCTTTTTTATAATTTGTAGTGTTTTCTTCAGACTTTGGCCTTGACATATTTCCTGTGAATTTTTCTGTAGAAAATATGACATGAAAAAAACGCCTATTCTACGGTGCCTGGAAAAAGTATGTAGAATAAATAGTTTGCAAAATATGAAATACAACAATGTTTTTAACCATAAACGTTTTTTATTAATGGGCCATATTGCTCTATGGAGAGAGGAACATGTTTCTGCCATAGAGATGGTCATCATCAACTTAAATAGAACATGACTTGTAAGAAAGATGTTCAGACGGTTAACTTTTACAAGAAAAGATGACAAATTTGAATTTTATTTTGGCATAAAAAACAAAGAAAAAAGTGACTTTTTTTGTGATTTGTCAACGTTTCGTGTAATAGTTGGCCTTTTGTAAATGTTTCTAATACGTTATGTTGTATTTAGGCTAGATGATTATCTCTTGGCAGAAACATGTCCCTCTTGCCTTGGAGGTCTATGACTCGTTAATAAAACACCTTATGTGATGAAAGATATTGTTTTATTCAATACAGGGCCTCAAAATATGGACTTCTTTCTTAACCTTGGTTGCTATAAATTTTACTTACTTTACCTAGGCATCGTTTTAAAGATCGTTAAATAGATTTTCCATTTAATGTCAAAGCTTCAAAAAATGAACTCAGGTTAGCCACTAACTTACTGACAGGACGCGGCCCTCTACGGTATCACCTTAAAAAGATGGGAAAGACTGACAATGAACCCTGTATGTTCCGTGACAGATCGAGTGAAACTGCGAAATAAATAATATGAGAGTTAACGAAAATAACACGTGCAATGCCAAAATTTCTAGAAGGAGCTTGCCCCCTTAAAACATTTCTAACTAAGCGAAAAGTTAGGAAATTGAGAGGACCAACTAATGCAGGGTATCCAGAAAATATCTTTCTTGGTCAAAGTGGGAGTAGGACTATATTGAGCCGAGCGACCCCATTCATTACAATACAATAGTCACTCACTTACAAAACTTTGACATATATATTTTTAAATGATCATAAATAACATTATTTACATGCGTTTATTAAAATTAAATGGAAAGACATGGAAATTTATTTACAAGTTAAATCCCACAAACTAACCGTTTCTCTAACAATATGTGTCGTTAAAAGTTTGAACACCTGGGGTAATACGCTAATTTGGTAAAACAGAATATCGAATTAAAATGCAAATGCACTTTCCAATATGCAAAGTTTAATTAATCTCGAACATACGTACCAAAACTAAAAAGAGACTAACGGCAAATATGAGTACAGCTTTATGTTATACGGGATTCTGCAAAAAAGTTGACAAATAACAAAGAAGTCAATTTTCTAATTTGTTTTTCTTTGTTTGTTGCAATTTTTTCTTGTAACAAATGACCTTTTGCACACCTTTTCTTTAAATTATGTTGTATTTAGGCTAATGATGACCATCTTTATCGTAGAAAGTATGAACCCCTCTTTCTTGAGCCTTATGGCTTGTCAATAAAACTAGTTATATGGTAAAAGACAGTGTCATATTTATTTTACACAACACGAGATAATATGGACTACTTCTTTAACTTTAAAATTTCTTATCATGGTTACTATTAATTATGCACAATTTACTCGGGCACCGTTTTAAAGGTCGTAAAATAGGGTTTCTTCCTCATGTTCTATTGTCTTTACTAAAATCCACAGGGAAAAAAGTTCTAGAACAAAGTCCGAAGAAAAACAATTAAAAAGAGAAAAAACCGCAAGAGTAGCCCATTTTCAAAAATTATATCTTAGTAACCACAAAACCTAAATATTTTTGCCAAAGAGTTAAGGGTCAAAATATGAACAATAAAAGAACATGGTTTTGGTTTTTTGCTTGCTAACCACAACTTTTTTAAAAATGTGCGTACAAAAAGCCCACAGAATTTGAATCAAAATAAAAAAAGAAAAGTGAACAAATTCAAAAGGGTAGCACACTATGGTTTTTCATATCTTAGGATCACTTGAACACATAAAACAATAAAACTTTCCTAAATTTGTAGTTCTTTTCGATAAAATATAATCAATAGCTTGCTTTATTTTAACAAACAATACGCGTAGAATGTAAACACTTGATCATTTTGTCAGCTTAGTGAATTTAAGAGGGGCCTGGTTGTGGGCTTACGTGAAGTTGGCGTGTTAAAGAAAAATTATGAAAAGAAAAAAACTGATCTATAATTAGCATTTAGAGATGTTATTAGAAATGAATCCAAGAAGGTCAAGAACACTGATACTCCCTGGATAATTTTAATTCTTATTTGGTACTCTAAATGACAGTACTAATAAAGTAATAAAACCCTTTTTCTTAATTTCGTAAATAAAGCTTAAAAAAAAATAAATTTAAAATTAAATATTTTTTTTTTGGTTTATTCTGTTTAATTTTAATTTAAATTGGGTAAGCTAATAGGTGCAAATTAAAATATTCATTTACCTTTTCATACCCGGTAACCCTTTAGGCATGACCAATATTCTTTAGGCTCAATACTTTTAAATATAATTTATTTTTTTAGTAAGCAGATGTGTAAAAATTTACAAAAAAGGAACTATGGTAACCAAAATTTATTACAGCCATAATTTTAGTTTTAATGATTTTAAACATATCTTACCTAATAAAATGGTATAAATAAAATACCGTTTAAAAAATCCTTTTAAAAGAACTTACAATGTCTGCCAAAATAGCTAGTTTATTTTTTATTGGTTCTATAAAAGCTTTTTTGCTAAGCATCGGGCCTTATGTTCCCAAGGATATATATGTTTATGTTAGGAAATGCTTTTGTATATTTTTGTCACGTAACGAATGAGCGACTACTACAGCATCAAAATAATTTGTGTAAAAGCGTAAATATAATACCTATATAAGAAGAAAAGTAAAGAAATAACTATCCATCAAAATAATTTGTGTAAAAGGTTAGATATAATATATAAGAAGAAAAGTAAAGAAATAACTATCCATATACCAAACTTATGTTGAATTTATCACTTCTATTATAAATAGTTTTATTGGTTCTAAATGAAACCAAAACATATATAGTACCCTATGTACAGGGTGGCCCCTTTTTTGATAGGTTTCCATAGTACCTGGAAAACTACAAGATAGGTTTAAAGCAAATATGATGGTTCACTGTCGAATTTAGTTTTCTAATGTAATACAACAATATATTTAGTAGTGATTACCGTAGAATACTTTTACGTGGCACGAACAGCGTTACTCAGGAAACACAACGACTCCGTAGGAGAAGTTGTGTTGCATAATTAACTGCTATGTAAAAATATTAAGGTTATCACGAAACATCGAGTTGTATTTAAAAGATTATACAGCAAAAAAAAAAAAAACTTCGCACCACACTTTAAAAAAATAGTAACACAAAATGAAGTATACATTTCAGCTCTTTCATACAATTATTATTTTTTCCCAACTTTTTGTAGTTTTCTACTATATGGATTACCCGAATTTATTAAAAACCCTCTTAAATATTTTTTTATTTTAAAATTAACTTTTAAATGTAATCCTGATACTTAAAAATGCTGGTACAAATAATTTTCTACAAAAATAGAAAATACCCCGATGAAATAACGTTAAACTTGATGCAAATGTGGTATAACTTTTGTAAAAACTGAAAAAATATACTTAATTTCTGTTTGTTATTAAAAAGTTACATTAAAAAATCGAATAATTTTATGAAATTATTGTTAACATAGAGACTGGTATTTAAATGCTTTTTTAAAACTCAACGGCCGAGTGATGATCGCGTGGTTAAATTTAGCAATGGACTTAGCAATTGTTAAAAGTTAAAAACGGTTTAGAATGTTTAACAAAACGTTATTGTCAGTGTTATTCAATGATTTTAGTAGGCAACCTGTCAAAATCTGACATATTGTTAAACATTCTAAACCGTTGTTAACTTAGCAATTGTTAAAAGAAAACAACGGTTTAGAATGTTTAACAATATGTCAGATTCTTACAGGTTGCCCACTAAAGACATTAAATAAAACTGACAATGACGTTTTGTTAAACATTCTAAACCGTTGTTAACTTTTAACAATTGCTAAGTCCATTGCTAAATTTAACAAGGCGATCATCACTCGGCCGTAAGTTTAATGTTAAAAACATAAACCCTTGCATTAAGGATTGATTGTAACGCAACATAGGATAGGATAGAGTGTCATAAAAACAATTGAACAAAATTAATGAAGCTAAACATCTGTCACGTCCAGAAAGCAGTTGTCAAGAAATGGTTTATTTGTGTTATTTTATAATATGTTTCTCTTAAAATGTTAACATTTTTTTGGAAAAAAATGTTATAAAATAACACAAATAAACAATTTCCTGACAACTGCTTTCTTGACGTGACAGATACTTTGCTTTATTAATTTTTTTTCAATTGTTTTCATGACACTCTTATGCTATGTTGCGTTACAATTAATCGTTAATGCAAGGGTTTATATTTTTAAACTTGTGGTTTGGAGTTTTGAAAAAACATTTAAATTACTAGTATTTAAATTAACAATTATTTCACAACATTGTCCTTTGTTTTAATGTAACTCTAATAAACAGAAATTAAGTGTGTTTTGTCAGTTTTTGTGAAAATTTTACCACATTTGCTTCAAGTTTGAAGCTATTTTATTGGGGTATTTTCTATTTTGTATAAAATTATTTGTACCAGCATTATTAAGTATTAGGATTATATTTAAAAGTGAATTTTATTATAAAAAAATAATTTTAAAGGGTTTTTAATAAATTCGGATAATAAATATAGTAGAAAACTACAAAAAGTTGAGAAAAAATAAAAATTGAACTAGAGAGCTGAAAATTGGTACGTGGGTGTGACATTTAAAAATATGCAACTTTTCCCATTTTTCGAAATTTTAAAATGTAATGCTTCATTTTGCGATTTTTTGAAAGAAATGAAAAATTTGACAGCTAAACAAAGTCACGTGATAATTCTTATATACATTATTTGGCATGATTTTTAAAGCAAAAACTTTTGGCAAAAAGAAAATTTACCCAAATTAAATAGGTTTTTTTTCCATTTCATGCGGACTTTAGGGGTAAAACTGTATGGTATGTAAGAGCAAAATCAAACCACCAAGCCAGGTAGCACGCTTATCAGTGATAGCATACTTGATTATCATTTATTAATTACTCTCTTAATATAGACACTATGAGTTGTATAATCAAAATAAGTGCAACAGTTAAAACAAATGGTGGCTAACTTGATTCCTCGACGATTTTACTACACCTATGTATCTCAGTTGTTAATAAAGATAGTTAAAAGAAAAACGCCCTGTACGTTCAAAAGGAATTAAGTTAGCCGCGATCTGTTCACACCGTTGCAGTTGCTTTAAAAATCGAACTCAAAAACGTGCCATCCGATTTTATCTATCTCTTGTAGCTATCTCAAAACTTTGAAATTCCATTAAAAAGTCGCCACTCCCTTTAGCCGATTTCGTGTAAAATATTTTTAATAATATCATTTTTTAAAATAAAATAATATATTTTTATTATTTCAAGCTATATGAGAGTTTTACTACATTGTATTGCCTCTTTAGGCACTCTGCAAAAGTACCCAGGGTTTTTAAAATTACTTTTTGCGGATTAAAAATGTCCAAGTGTTACTTTTAGTTTTTTATTGTATTGTTTACTTAATTTTTTACCTTCATTTTCTTTATTAAGAAATTTGGTAATACTTTACTTTACTAAAGAATTATGATTTAAAATTACAGTATTTTTTTAGCTATTTACTACTGACATTTTTTGTTCTTTCAGTCCAGTTTTAATACTTCTCTTGTTTTTGTTTTTTTCTTTATAAAATTATTATTTTTATTATTTTAATACGATATATTGTTCATTACTGTTTCCTTAAGAAGTCAGTCTACTTGGTCATTATTTTTCTATTTTTCAATAGACTATGCATTAAACAACATTTTCTGTAAATTAAAAAATTATTCGAGCGCGAGATACGCGCGGCAAAGCGTACATAGCTTTAGCAAACCGCCAATTATCAGAAACTGCTAAAAAAGGCAAAATAAAGCTTAAAGAAGATAAATTAGATAAAAGTCGAATCCTGAAAGAAGCAGATGAAATGTTGTATGGTACATGCATCGATGATTACTTATTGGTAAGATTTTTTTAGTTTTCCGATAAAAAAAACTTTAAACGCGTTTATCTTGCAATTATGTTTTTTGACTTTACGTTGTTTGATTCTTGGAGACTACTGCACCGATTTTCATAAAATTTTAACCAGATAACTCTCAGATGTCTGAGTTTGATTTGACGTACAATAATCTCAAAATTTAAATTTTTACTTATTTTTTTAAAGCAAAAACCACAAAAAACACACTTTTGTAATATTATTTTCTAAAATACTTCGCCATTTTGTCAATTATATGTAAAATGTTATGATCGTTTTTCTAGCAGTTTAAAAGTGTGTTTATTAAGCTTAACATCTTTTTCAATAATAACTCTGATAGAATCTAAAAAAAATAATGAAAATACCGTTTTTTGAATTTACGTTGTTTGATTCTTGGAGACTACTGCACCGATTTTCATAAAATTTTAACCAGATAACTCTCAGATGTCTGAGTTTGATTTGACTTACAATAATCTCAAAATTTAAATTTTTACTTATTTTTTTAAAGCAAAAACCACAAAAAACACACTTTTGTAATATTATTTTCTAAAATACTTCGCCATTTTGTCAATTATATGTAAAATGTTATGATCGTTTTTCTAGCAGTTTAAAAGTGTGTTTATTAAGCTTAACATCTTTTTCAATAATAACTCTGATAGAATCTAAAAAAAATAGTGAAAATACCGTTTTTTTAAAGTGGCCGAGTAGACTAACCCCTTAAAGTCAATATTTTTTCCTAATTCCTTATTATTAGCCACCAATAATATTTTTTAACATAGGCGTGGTAGTCACTTCGTTGTCACCTCGTATATTTCTTTTTGTTTAAGTTTATTAAATCCTTAAAATCATTAATTAAAAATAGATGTACATCTTAAATTATCATTTAGGTAAATAATTTTATTTAATTGTTTAGTCATTTCTTTTTGAACCTCAAATTTATATTAAAAAGACGTCACAGAAAATATTTTCCAAAGTATTGCGACACACTGCAAGCACGTAACGGATGCACCAAAGATGCCAATTCAGTTTACCCTTTATTTCCCAAACCTTATTTCTTTTCAATTTTTATTTTTTACAACTGTTGTAGGTGCTGCCACAGTTGCAAATACCCTACGTGACGAACATTTTTGTGATTATTTTTCTATATATTTCAATATATAGCATTTATATGTCTAAGATATTTAAATTGCATGTAAAAAAGGAAAATATTTACCAAAAATCAAAGATTTTTAGTTTTTAACAATAATTATATTTTTTATGATGTTGGAGACTAAAATATTTTTTTTTTGCTTTAAAAGAAAATGTTATATGATTTTTCAAGTTTTATATGTTTAAAATATTTTTATATTTTTATTATTATTTTTTTAATCCCATAACATTTATTCAGGGGCCTCACATATGCTGTATGACCAAGACAAATATTAGTACAAAGCCGAAATTGGGCAAAAATGTGAGTTATTTTAATATCTTGGAAAAAATATTTCATTCTTTAGGTATTTGTTTAAGAAAGTTAACCAAGTGATTTATATTGGATTGGTGCACCAAAAACACTATTATGTTCGCTGTCATGAAAAGAAAGTCTTCCGTTGCTCATTCTTTGTATGGGAGACAATTTCAGCAAAAAAAGACTGACCCCGATGTCTTACCTCGTTCTGTATGTTTTTTTTTGTTGTTTTAAACTCTAATATTGAGACACCCCTTTGTTTCCCCAATATAAACCTCTCCACATTCACAAGAAATTTGGTAGTTGCAGTCTTTACTAAAAATATTATTATCCGGTCTAGTCTTCGTAAAAATACTTTCTAGAGGAGTGGCTTTAAGAGACCTCTCTGTTTTCCGAATATAAGCCCTTCCACATTTAAAGGGAATTTGGTAGTCTCAGTCTTAACTTAAAATATTGTTATTCGGTCTCGTCTTAGTAAGAATACTTCCTAAAGGAGTGGTTTGGGATTTAAACAATGTTTTAATATTATACTTATTTGCAATTTTGCGGAAAATCCTTAAATCTACGGAACTGTCATTAATGTTTGGTTTGGTTGAGCCCTGTATTAGTTGGAGTTTTTTTTTTAAATATTCTGATGTTT